>JAFVLL020037199.1:0-12707 GCA_021397915.2 Tor tambroides | reverse complement strand
TACATTTTCTAGTAAATTTCACAAACAATTACAAAAAAAAAAAAAAAAAACAGCAAGTAGCTATCAAAACTGAATTGAAATTCTTGGAGTAGAAAGACTGGAATAGTATCTTCTTGTAAAAATGTGCCAATAACCTTGTTTTATATACAAATCAGAACAATATATAAATGAAAATACAGAGTAGATGGAATCAAATAAACAAATAAACATATTTTCGTATTCTTTTAACTCAAAGACTGATGTGGCACCGTATTATATATCCTATAATATGATGTATTTGGCTTGGCAATCAAATTTTAGAGATCTATAAATGTTTTTATGTTGACTTTTTTTCTCCTTCGAAAGAGTTCACTGGATCATTCAAAGTACATCATTCATACGGCTGTTTTTGAGTTTTTCTTTTCTGGCAACACTCATTGGCCTCTTGTTTAATTTCCATTTTTCCAGATCTGAAAATAATTAAATCAGCAAACAAATAATTAATAGAGTCAATGAGAACAATTAGTTCAAAGACGCCTTTGAGAATTGGCCATGCATAGTGAATTGCTTAATTATCATACTACAAAATAATTGAGTGAAGGAGCTCTCTGAGTGTGTGATTCTGGATTTGAGTCGTACTGACTTCATTTATGCAGCTTTTTTGTCCTTTCTGAAACTCCATCTAGTCCCCATTCACTTTCATTATATGGAAAAGAGCAGTGTGAACATTTCTCACGGCACCTCCATTTGTGTTCCACAGAAGAAATTCATGCAGGTTTGGAATGACATGAATGTGAGTAAATAATGATTGAATGTTCATTTTCAGTTGAAATATTTTCTTTCGTTGCTTCAGATGGCTGAAAATAATTTGAATTTCTCTTTTTTACAGGTCACCATCCTCCAAACCTGGATTGATTTTTTTTATTTACACTAATGATTGCATGTAACTGTCCTGCACTGGCCCTTGACAAAAGTAATGCAATGACATCCATGTTAAACTCTATTATAACGCGTACTGAAGGTTGTGACACTAATCTCAGTGACCTACACGGCTCATACATCAGAGTGTGTCTATCTGCTGACAGCGTGCTGTATCTGGGGGCCCGTGCTGCCGGTGGGGCCACGAGGCAGAGCGATCGGAGCCGTCGCTGTAACCCTGTCCGCGGTTGAAGATCATTACCCCCGTGACTGATGTGCGGGGCAGCCCAGAGTGAGCGCGTTTATTTCCCTTTGCCGGGGTGGGCGTCTCGGCCCCATGAGGAGGACAGCCCTTCACGTTTTGTTAGCGTGGTCATGGTTCTCATGTAAAATTGGGCCCTCTAGCACATGGATACAGCTCGACTTATTCTCCATTATTATTTCAGGAATCATCCATCTGTGGATACTAGGCTTGATGTTCAGAAATAACAGATGCTGTCGTCATTTTGACTCTGTATATAAAATTATATGCAAATAAGGAAAAATATTAGCTTGTCATTATTGTGAAAGTTTATATCATTAAAATGACCAGCTGACTGTATGTTACTCTGCTTATTAATGATATGAAGTAATGGTTTGACTTAAAAAAATTATGAGAAATCATATATATATATATATATATATATATATATATATATATATATAAATAATAATAATAATAAAATCATTTTAATTAATAATTATTATTAATAATAATAAAAGTAATAATTTTATAGTTGTTATAGCATTTTTTATGAAGTTTTAAAAATTAGTTGAAAGATACAAATATGCAAAATTAGAATAAACATATATGTTCAACTTATGGCAAACATGTTGCACATTTATGTTTTTGTTGGTTATGATTTGAGTTCAGCTAATGAGTTTTATAATGAAATTTAATGAATAAATTAATTCTCATAACAGTCGGAATAAAAGTAGTACTAATCCATGCTGTTGCTATAAAGAATATCTACATTTATTACACCTAATTTTGTAAACTATACTATTAACTGTACGATTAAACTGTTCTGACTGTAAATTAATTGCTAGGTGTTTCTTTTATTATGTTTAGAGTCTGTGTTGTTCTACAGTGGCTGCTGAGGATCAAGTGTCTTACATTGCAGACTGTTCCTTTTACCATAGCACTGAATCATACTGTAATTTACAGCCCAGGCTGGATATAAACCTTAAGTCAGATTTTACTACTAAGGTGAAGTGTGGCATTGCATGTTACAGTGTAGTATTTTCAGACAAGCTCATAAAGCAGAATAAAAGTAGTGTTTGCATCTTAAGGACGGCTGCGCAAGGGCCAGATAGATGACCTGGCTTCACTTTTACAAAACTAACGACCAGAGCAGACTGGTGCAGCTTTGTCGTCCAAAAACTTCATTTCACACATTCAGCGTTTTATAAATGCACTCTTTAATTCTTCCATTTATGGCCCCGTAATTAAAATCTCTGGCCCTGTGACCTGAGGGATCATTGTGAGTGATAATGAATGGGATCAGGGCAGAAGCCTGGGAAAGATGGCACCTCAACACATCTCCAAGGTTAAACTGTGTATGGACAGCATGGAGAACAATGGACTGTGTCTTGAACCTTATAAAGAGATAAATGATTGTTTCTAGCATTACAATAAGTGCCATTATAATAGATGGGACAGTAAAGATATAACAACTAGCATTTCATGCGAAAGCATAAATTTGTGGTTATAAAAACTGTCTTAAAAGGTCATAAATAAGTCTGCATTAAACCATTACACCAGTATATGGTGACAAAACGTAACTGTCTTTTATAATCGATTCATTGAATCATTCGGTTCAAAACCCTGATTCATTTTGGAACAAAGCGAGGGACTGTTTCATGAATGAACCATTGAATCATTCATTTAACCAATTAGTTCAAAAGTACAGATTCATTCTGAAACAAAGTAAGTGACTGTATCCAGAATGAACCATTAAATCATTCATTTAACCAATTGGTTCAAAAGTACCGATTCATTCTGGAACAAAGTGAGTGACTTTATTATGTGTGAACCATTGAATTGTTCATTTAACCAATTAGGTCAAAAGTACTAATTCATTCTCTAACAAAGCAAGTGACTTTATTATGTATGAACCATTGAATCATTCATTTAACCAATTAGTTCAAAAGTACCGATTCATTCTGGAACAAAGCGAGTGAATTTATTATGTATGAACCATTGAATCATTCATTTAACCAATTAGTTCAAAAGTACTGATTCATTCTGAAACAAAGGGAGTGACTGTATCATGACTGAACCATTGAATCATTTATTTAAACGATTAATTCAAAAGTACCGATTCATTCTGGAACAAAGTAAGCAACTTTATTATGTGTGAACTATTAAATCATTCATTTAACCAGTTAGTTCAAAAGTACTGATTCTTTCTGGAACAAAGCAAGTACCTTTATTATGTATGAACCATTCAATAATTCATTTAACCAATTAGTTCAAAAGTACAAAATGTGACTGTCTTTATAATCGATTCACTGAATCATTTGGTTTAAACCCCTAATTCACTCTAAAACAAAGCGAGTGACTGTATCATGGACAAACCATTGAGTCATTCATTTAACTAATTAGTTCAAAAATACAGATTCATTCTGGAACAAAGTGTGTTACTTTATTGTGTATGAACCATTGAATCATTCATTTAACTAACTAGTTCAAATGTACAGATTCATTCTGGAACAAAGCATGTTACTTTATTATGTATGAACCACTGAATCATTCATTTAACCAATTACTTCAAAAGTACCAATTCATTCAGGAATAATATCAATGAAAGCAATATCAGTCACAATTGTATTGATATTTAGCATTAATTATTTGATTGTTTAATCCAGTTCAGTATGTCAAATCTATTTTATGAAAGATTGTTTCTAACATGGGATTAAAAAAATTAAAAAGTAATTGCAACTTTTTATCTCACAATTCTACATTTTTTTTCCTCAGAATTGCAAGAAAAAGTTACTTTTTTGACTCACTGATTAAATGTTTATTGATTCGAATGCTCTGAATTACCTTTTTTTTTAATTTTCCCTCCAACACACCAATGCTATCATCTTTCACAGTTATCGTCAATGGAATATTACCCTCATAATATTGATCCATCACGAATTGCAGTTATTTTAAGAGCTTGACGTGGCAAATGCAAAGCAAAATTAAATATAAATATGAATATAAATAAAAAGGAAATGAACAAAGCCCCTATGAACAAGATTTGGAAAAAAACAGAGAAAAAAGCACCGTTTGTTCCCATCCATCTCAGCGGTTTGTCTGTCTGTCAGGAACGTAACTCGGACGCGCGAGCTGTCAGTGCCTCCCGTTTGATGTTTCCTTGCTTTGACTTCAAAATTCTCAGGATATAAGCACAAGCTCTGTTTGAGCTGTGTGGGAAAGGCCTATTGACAACCGTGGATCCATTGATCTGTAGCAGGGGACGGAATCTGATGGTGTTGCAGCTAAACTTATAATTGCGTTCGCTATCATAAATGTTTAACCGATTACCGGCAAATAAACAACAGCGGCAAATCTGCAGTAACTACCTCGCTATCCTGGTTTTCCTGTCCCATAAAGAATTTAGCATCTCCCTCACAACCATACAGAAGACTACAAAAATACTTCCCTCTTTCGTTCTTTAAAAGAAAAAAGAGGAAAAAGATGAAATATTTTCTCTGTGGTTACTGAGACCTCTCTGTATTTCAAGTGATACTGACCTAAAAAGGTTGATCAAAGCCTGTTGGAACTCTGCAGCCTGCAGCAAGCAATAAATTGGACCATTCGATGTTTTTGCACTGACAAATTATTCTCCTGAGTCCTAACATTCTTGGTAGCAACTCAATTAGCTGGAGACAGATGTAGCAAGTATTCAACATTTAATCTTTAATAGATTTTTCAATATTTTAACATTCCTAGCCCTAGTTAGAATGGAAATGCTCCATTTCATGAAAATAATAACTATTTGCTTATAATTCCCACATAAACGGTGAGTTTGCGTGGTGTACGTGACAGCATCCTATCTGCCTGAGACGATTCTCGCTCTGTTTAAATCCCTGCAGGCTATTCTGTCGTGTTGAAGTGGCTCACAGCATCTCTCCTTTCATGTGGCTGTTAAAAGACAATATTTCTCCTTTTTTGTGGAGGATAGACTTTCTCCAGACACCATTCCTCCTGCTTTAGGCACAGATGATCTGGGAAAAAAAAGAAAATTTGACTGAAAGATGGATGGAACAAACCGAACGACCTCTGAAAAGTCACATATTAACTCACATGTGCTGCACACGGTTGACATGTGTGCAATTAGCTTTTATTTATGTAATTTTACAAGTTTCCTATACTCAGAAAAACAGCCATGCATCCATTGTCTTTAAGTATTAAAGAAACAGTTCACACAAAAATCTAAATACTTAATTATTTACTCAATCCAAACCCGTATAGACCTTAATCAGGTTGGAAACAAAGATGGAAACGAGGCACGCTCTGTATAAAGGTCCTAGATCTTTTAATATTCACAACTCACAACTTTCAAAAGTGCTTCATGGAGTTTTTTTTTTCCTACTGAAAATTTCTTCAGAAGGACATTTCATCAGCTGAACAATCGATATGTTGTTCAACAACAGTACAATCCATTGAACACACTGTGCTTCTATCCCTCATTTTCACTCCATGGCGCTACCTTATGGAACTTGTTTCCACCATGGGATAATTTTTGTTTTTCTGGCAGTTGTAAATTTATATCTCATAATTCTTACTTTTTCTCGCAATTCTGAAACCCCCCCCCAGAATTGTCAGATGTAAACTCAGGATTCAGAAAGAAGTTAGAATTCCGAGATTTAAACTTAGAATTGCAAGATGTAAATTTGGAATCCTGAGTTTATACCTTGCAATTCTGAGAAAAAAAAAGAATTGCGAAAAACAAAGTAAGATTTCAGAGACAAACTAAGAAACGAGAGAAGTAAAGTCCGAACTGTGAAATGTAAACTCAGAATTCTGAGAAAAAAATTTGATGTTGACTTGCAATTCTGAGAAAAAAGTCTCAATTATGAGATATAAATGTGCAATTGTGAGAAATAAAGTCATAATTGCGAGATAAAAGGTCACGATTACCTTTTATCTTTGCAATTTTCTGTGGCATAAACAAAAAGACAGAATTGTGAGATGGAAACTCAGAATTCTGAGAGAAAAAGTTCCGAGATATAAACTATTCTGAGTTTTATGAGAAAAAAAAAAAAGAACTGGGAAAAACATAGAAAGTCTGAATACTGAGATGTAAACTTCTGAATTGAGAGAAAAAGACAGAATTCTGAGTTTATATATTGCAATTCTAATCGTTTTTCTCAGAACTGTAAGTTTATATCTTACAATTCTGAGTTTATATCTTGCGATACATTTTTTCAAAGTCTTAATTGTGAGATATAAAATCGCAATTACCTTTTTTATCCTTTGGTGGAATCAAGCTTCCATACTACCAAGACTAAGCTAGTTTAGCTTCCGAAATGACTCAAATATAACATAAAACGCGTCTATTTTGCAAGTTGTTTTTTAACGCTTCTCTAGTAATAGCACTTTTAGAAACAGGCTGAAATTAAGTTATTAAATTTGAATCTTCCACTGGAACGACATAAGGGTAGTAAATGAATTTTTTCCAATTTATTTTATGAGAAGCAACACCGAGCTTGTCTGTTGTCTCTATATGGCTTGCTAGAGAGCGGTATCATGGGAAGACCTAAATAGATGACATGCTCTTGCTGAATTATGGGGCCACAAAAATAATCACATCAAGATGTATGTGTCCGTATAACATATCTGCATACACCCTCCCCATCGATCACTTCATCAAAGAGCCAAGGTTCTATAGTGATAGGAATATGTGCTTAAACTCTCATTGTTTTGGAGAGGGCATGTCATGTTAACCCTTGAAAATGAAGTTGTACCGGCGAGCTCGCAGCCAGATTTTTAACGGTGACTGATCCAAGTGCTTTTCAAGCATCATTTATCACAAATGGCTGGACGGCCATGCACTATGACATGAAGATGTAACTGATCTTCATAACTAGACATTCAGTGACACTAGACAATTGAAGTGATTTGGTTTGGGCTGGTCTGACTGTCTTGTTAGGACAGTAGCAAAATTTAAGGTATTAATGTTTATGTAAATAAATATTTGCTAAATTAATTTGCTAAGTAAACATGCATTGCAAGGAATTCCATCAAATCTTCACAAGAAAAATTTGAAATAGTAAATTGTTTAAACAACAAAACTAATATTAGTATTCAAAAATAATGTTTAAATATTACATAATATTTGAAATGCAAATAATAATAAATACGATTAAATATGATTCTAAAATACTTTAAATAATTGCTTTATTATTAAAATGCATTTTAAATAGTCAATAGTTTTAAATACTACTAATAATAATATCATAATATAACATTTCAAGTAATAGTTCATTATTAAGTATTTATAGTAAATATTTTTATCATTAATAATAATGAATATCCTACAGTGATTGTAATATGTGCCTGTTTTTATTGCCTTGTTGTAAATATTTTGGGCATTATCAAAAAGCATAATTTTTTTTATTGTAGCACCATTTAGGGTATTAATGTTGATCTGAATAAATATTATAAATAAATCTGAATTTAATTTGCTTAATAAACATGCTTTGCATGGCATTAAATTACATTTTTTTAAAGAAAAAATTAGTAAAATATTAAATATAATTTACATATTATTGTATATTGTTAAAATATGAAATAACATTTTAAATGGCAAACAATTTGAAATAATAATAAATAACATTTAAATAGCATTATACAATATTTAAAATATTTTGAATAATAAATTAATTATTAAATTGTAGTCAATAGTTAAAAAAAAACTAATAAGGATAATATCATCACACAATATTTCCAATAATTAATAGTTTATTATTAAATATAGTAAAGACCTTAATATAAACATATTTTTATTAATAAATATCCTACAATTATTGCAAAATGTGCCTGTTTATGAATATTTAAATGTTGGGTATTATCAATAAGCATCATTTTATTGCATTACTAACTAATTATAAAGAATTATAAGCTGCCAGGAAAGGCTATGCTTAAAAAAATCGATCTGATACCACTAAACACCTGCACTGCTATTAATGTTCAATGTTGTGTTACAGATGAAAGCCTGGTATATATGATGGTTTTTATTGACAGAACTTATCTTTAATTACATATTTAAATTAATTCTCATGGTTTATTTTTTTTAATGTTGATGCATTTCAAAACCAGTACCACCGTGAAACCATGTGCTTCAGGCGTAACGTTAAATTTATTATGCATCAACACATACGTGTGGAAAATATTGGGTTTTTAGGATCACTAAAGCACCGAAACAGTTGATTAAATTAGTGCGGCACACACAGGGACATAAATAACATCACACAGACTCAATAACAGCTCAAACAACCCATTTACCACCCCGAAACAACATAATAATCCCTCTGTCTCCGGGGTTAAGTGGAATGCCAATAACAGTATTGACAAAATGTCAGTCTGCCGCACCAAGTCCTCGTTCACACACTGCTTTATATGAGGATACAGCCTGTGCAGATAGACACGCAAGTTTATCCCTCAAGGTCAAGCCATCCAACGCCGTTACAGGCTTAAGTTTCATCGATTCATGCTTGATAGCTTTATACTGACTCTGAGACAATGGGGCGTTTTTGTTAGATTTGTTGTAGGCAAGTATATAACTGCTGAAGTTGTTCTTTATATGAGCACCAAAATGCTAATTCTCTTTTAGCCTAACTCCAAGAATTGCAGCATTTGGCAAACCAACAGTGACCTAAAGTTGATCTTTTGGTTGAAAGAGTGCCGTCATTGTTCTATTGTTCATTAAACAACGGACCTTTCCCCAACTCTCAGAGGTAGCAGTGGAATTGCAAATCTCTCTATTTCTCTTCAGAGAGTGTCTGCCTGGCTTTAGCAAGCCGCTATCCATTGGTTTTAGAGCTGAATGCAGCTGTGAGTGGGAATTGGCAGCAGTATAGCGGCTTTTATTGCTACACATTGGCTCAGTGGGTTCGAGACTACCACTGTGCATAATTAACTGCCAGTGAAATGTTCCCTTGAGTCAATCTGTCTGCTTTATTAACAAAGTAATGTGGTTATGCTTTAATTGGCTCTTTTATTGTTAGCCAAATGAGATCAAATGATAGAACACATGGTTGCAAAGAGGAGACCATTAGTGGTCACAGGCTCTATAAGTAGATGTTAGGGGAGGTGTAATATCGCCATATCCCGCTTGTCATGATGGGTTTTTGTTTGTTTCCGTGGCTCTGAGTTGGTCGCACAGAAGGTGACATGTTTGGATACCGTTAGCAAACTGCAGTTTGTTTTAAAGGAGTTTTTATCAGTTTCAAGGAAAACAGCATTTTTTTTTATGTGAACATTTTGGAATTATGACTTTTTAGCATTGTGCGACATTCTAAAAACTTACTAGATTTTAGTATAGGTGTTAGCATGTAGCTTAGCAGCAAGCTATGTTATTTATGTTAGCAATAACAAAAGTATGCGGCTACTGTATTTCAGTGTATCTCTTTTAAGTTTTCCAGAAAGCAAATTACATCAGAGTTACGCAATTTTGTTTATCAGCTAACAAAAATACGTTCTAAGAATTGCTTGCTCCCTTTGTTATGTTTCTCTGAACATTCAAAACCACTAATTTTGTAGTTTATGCAGATGTTAAAGGGATAGTTCACCCAAAAATGAAAATCCTGTCATTAATTATTCAACCTCATGTCATTCCAAACCCATAAGATCTTTGTTCGTCTTCGGAACACAAATGAAGATATTTTCAATGAAATCTGAGAGCTTTCTGACCCTGCGTAGACAGCAATGCAACTGACACATTCAAGGCCCAGAATGGTAATAAGGACATCATTAAAATAGTCCAGGTGACATCAGTGGTTCAACCGTAATTTTTTGAAGCGACGAGAAGACTTTTTGTGTGCAAGGAAAACAAAAATAACTAATTTTATTCATCAATTTCTTCTCTTCCATGTCAGTCAGGGTGAGTAATTCATGACAGACTTTTCATTTTTGGGTGAACTAACCCTTTTCCATTTTAGAATTTTGCAAACATTGGAACGTTACTTTTGAATGTTCTCTGAAGATTTAACAAACGTTAGTTGAGCATCCAACTAAAATGTTTCAGAAACAAAATGGTCCATCAACAATGTATAAATAACACTTTTGTGCCAACATTTTGAGAACATTATTCAAAACCAGACAACTCCAAATAAATGTACTATTAACATTACTGGAAGAACGCTTGTTTGTAACTTTGAGATAACACTGTAAAAACGTTAGCCAAACTTTTGCTTATTAGTTGGGTTAGCACTAGCACAAACTAATGAGGTGCGAAAGATGTGCGTTAGGTGTTCAACATTCTTAAAAATGTATTTTAGCATTCTTGTGCTGTGACTGAGAACTGTTGCACAAGCCTTTCACTTCATAAAATAGCTAGTATTTTGGCACATTTTATAGCTTTACACAAAAATGCATATATACAGTACACAAAATGCATACTGTCAACAAACATACGTGACATACGATTGCACTCAAATGTTGTAAATACCATCATTCCTACGTGACTTGAAGGCAGCAGTTCTGCAAGGTAAAAGAACATCATCCCATAATTGATTGCATCGCTTCAAGGTCTTTTGTAAGCTAATTGAATCGAAAGGCAAACATATTACATCTTTGCTGTGACAACTTTGCTCAAGCGAGATTCAAAACTGACGTTTTCTGTAGTTGAAGGTTTCACCTGAGGCAGAACCAGCCCTCAGCTACAGAATAATGACTGTGATATCACTAGGTGTCAGATTTAAGACTGATTAATCATATTTCATAGTGAACGCTGGAGATTTCTGCTACTGTTACTGATCGTCACAATCCACATAGAAGATAATTATGCTTTAAGCATGTAATTTATATGTATTTATACATTATTTTATGCAGATAAATGTTTGCCTTGTTGATAGTTGTATAGATGCTACAGTCTGACGCTACAAATCCTTTGTGGAGGAACGAGACATTACGATGGAAGTTAACTAATTAATATTAATTTAGTATGTATTCTGTAAATTGCTCAAGATTTGTTAATGCTATTTTTGGTCTCACTGGTGTTTCCTATGTGTTTTTTAAAGTTTACTATTTATCAGTTTAATTTTATTTTGTTATTTTATTAACTGTGAGTAATTAGATTATTGGCATGTCATGTAATGAATTTGATTAAAATTCCATTAATTAATTTTGATTAATTGTATAATAATAATAATAATAATAATCTGTGATTGATTAAAAAAATAATGCAACAAAAAAGATTACCATAATTTAGGTCTTTTTTCAGCAAATTTTGATTATATTATATTAACAACAAGTAATCTGATTAACTAAGCAGCATATTATGTAATTCTATTTCTTTCTTTCTTTCTTTCTTTCTTTCTTTCTTTCTTTTTAATCCTCAAACCTTGCCAACATATTTTCAATAGTTCAATAGTTTAAAGGTTTTCTTTTTCTATAGAAAACCTTTAAACCTTTAAACTATTTAAACTATTGCACAAAATATTTAGTGCAATGAATCTTCTAACTTCTCACACTTTGTATGTATTTCCTAGGCAAAAACAAAGTGTTTACAGCTAAATTCTGCTTGTGGGAAACATTTGGTTCATAGATATTCTGCTATATCTAGAGATGATGTAGGCCATTTTCATTTGTACAACTACATTTACAAATGCAAACACAGTGCATATTATTGTAATTTTGCACAACATTAAAGAAGCTTGCCCAAGTTCTTCATTCAAGTGTGTAGATCATTAGTATAATATCAATTATTCCAAGTTTCTGGCCAAATTTGTAAGAACACCCAGTGGGAAAGAAAACCTGTTGTGAGCAGATAATTATTTACATCTTTCCTGTGGACAACATGTGTTTCACTTCATGGCAACACATGTTCAGTCTGAGAATGTCACAGAAGTCTCATGAATTAGATTTTGGCGTTTCGGAGGGCCAGTTTTGCACCTGCCCAAACTACTGTTTGCATATGGACGACGGCCAGATGAAATCAGCATTTGGCAAATAGCTCCAAAGAATCACCAAGGGGCGTTAATCATGTCTAAACCATTAAGAAAAGTTCCAGAAGCAGAAAGGACAAACCGATCTCAAGAGAAATTGCAACTGTTTTGAGAGGTAGAGATTTTGTATGAATTCATACACTGTTATTTGTACGAGAACACACACTTTTTGGAAAAAAAGTAAACATGAACCTAACCCACCCCTAAACCTAACTGTCAGGGAGCAGGCAGATTGTATAAAAACAGGAATGGGATCACACAAATTCATATGGATTACACCGAGTAGTTGTCTTAACCAGCCACGATGGTGATACACGACAAACAACAGCGGATTTTATTGTAGAAAAAGTTACTATTTCTGCAATGTTGTAGCTGGAACAACAACAACAAACTATAACAATGATGATCTCAGGTACTGATTATGTGCTTTATTTAAAGGTGCAGTTGGAGATCTCGGAAAATGCTAACTTTAGCCTGATAGCACTGAAAGCGAATGTCCCACCCTCCCTGCAGTCGCCGTCCAAAGCCACGCCCCCTGAACGCACATACGCTCAAAGAGCAGAATACCAGAGACAACATTAAATTACTACAATAGGCTACATCAACGG
>JAFVLL020037198.1:0-32453 GCA_021397915.2 Tor tambroides | reverse complement strand
CATTTCATTTGGAAATCAAGGTCTGGAGTCTGGAGGAAGACTGGAGAGGCACAGAATCCAAGCTGCTTGAAGTCCAGTGTGAAGTTTCCGAAGTCGATGATTTGGGGTGCCGTGACGTTTGCTGGCGTTGGTCCATTGTGTTTTATCAAGTCCAAAGTCAATGCAGCCGTCTACCAGTAGATTTTGGAGCACTTTATGCTTCCATCTGCTGACAAGCTTTATGAAGATGAAGATTTCCTTTTCCAGCAGGACTTTAGCACCTGCCCACAGTGCCAAAACCAGTTCCAGGTGGTTTGCTGACCATGATATTACTGTGCTTGATTGGCCAGCCAACATGCCTGACCTGAACCCCATATGGAGTCTATGGGATATTTTCAAGAGAAAGATGAGAAACTGTCGATCCAGCAATACAGACAAGCTGAAGGCTCAATAGTACCTGAGCAGAGGCAAAGGCTGATCGCTTCCATGCCACACCTCACTGATGCTGGAATTTTTGTGTTAAAGGAGCCCCGACCAAGTATTGAGTGCATAAATGAACATACTTTAAATAACTTGAACTTTTCTGTTTTGCAGATCCTTTATTTGATTGATCTTGGGAAATATTCTAATATTTTGAGATACTGGATTTTTGACTTTCATGAGCTGTAAGCTCTAATCCTTTTGAAATGTTTTACTTTACATGTACAACGAATCTAGAATATATGAAAGTTTCACTTTTTGAAATAAGTTACAAAAGAAAATGAACTTTATCACGATATTCTAATTTTTTGAGATGCACCTGTATATATAAAATATAATGTATAAATAATTGTTATACATTTTGCAAAACATCCAGTACATAAAATGTATAAAAACATTAATATAATAGTATTACTATTAATCATATTTATAAATAAATTATTAGTATTACTGAATAGTAATTTACCACCACTACTATGACTACTATTATTATTAGTAGAAGTATTAGTATTTTTATTACTCTACAGTATATTTATTATCCAGTTTTGTGTAAATAAAAAAAAAAAGACTTGGTATGATTTGCATGGAAATGAAATGTCAAATCAAGCACTCAGCATAAACAATTTGCATGTGGCTGATAGTGTACATGGTATAAGCTACATTGTTAAAATAATACATACTGCAGCAATAATATGAGCAGTATGGTAATATGCAGATCCTCCTTGGTCTCACCTTGCCATTTAGAAGTTGCTGTGGGTGTATGACATGTTGTTCTCCAGGTCTGGAGCTGCTCAGTGGAATCCTCCGTCCAAGAGCACCTAAAGCACAAACACATTTCTTTTGGTCAAGAACTTTGCTATTGCCTTAGGCTGTGGACTGTGGAATCAGTGCAGTCTTTCATACATGTTATTGTACCTGCATGTTTATACTTTAGTGTGCTGATGGAGTACATGTTTCAGCAGAAACAAATGTTCTCCTGTTACCTGAGGCACTGTTTTTTCATCTTCATTAATAATGGATCATACCAGAATAGCGCAATCACTGACACTTAGAGAAGAGTATTGAAGACCTAAGGCTGTTTTGATGAGTGATTGTGTAAGTATGTGTTCATTTGAGAGACATGCATATACATTTCTTCCAAGATAACAAACAGTACTCCAAGGATGTGTTTGGCAAGAAACAAAGCTACAGTTATTAAGTAATAAAAATCCATATAATGATAACCCATTAACTTGTAACAAGGCATGAAGACAATTAAATTACTATGTATCGTTTTAAAATGTAAATATGCCCCCATTTAACTCACCTCCATAAAATAAGCTGATTTTAGGAGAGTTTGTTGATCTCATATTTATTTTTAGATCCTCGTCGAGTCAAAGACACTACAAAAACACTCTCTTGCGTCCGTGTCACTGATAATCTTCTCTCCTTCTCAAATTCTCTTCTTTTTCTGGTATTTCTGACTTACTTTGCCTCCGTCATTGCGTCCTTCCCTTCTAGTGAAATCGGACACTGCACAGTATCTGTCTTTAAGTAAAAATGAGCAGGTATTTTAAGCTGCCTTGCTCATGTTTTTATAGTGGGACCTTTTTGTCCATTTTAAACTGTAGTAAATATATTAACTAGATGGCTATTTTTAAGATAAAAAAAAAAAACTAATGAATACACAGGTGACATTTGAGGTGACATTTGTATTAAATGATTCTCTGAAAATCTTGTTCATAGACAAGACACAACAAGTTTACATGCTCAAGGATATCTAAAGGACAGTGCATTTAAAATGAGAGCATTAAACTTTCAATGACTGTCTTAACTTTAATATACAGAGGCTCGTTAATGTATTTGGATACTTCAAAATGTATGAATTTCACTGCATTAGATATTTAATATCTAATATTAAGCTAAGTAGCATCTACTGATGTTAGACCTTTTTTATATATTATATTAAATGATAATTAAAATGTTGAAGTAAATTAAATAAAAAATAAGGGCCAGTTCTTTCTTAATTTTAAGACATTCAGAAATGAAAATAAGTGGAATTTATATATAAACAGCAGAGGTTCTGACCTGAATGAGGGTCCATCTGTTTTGTGGGGTCAGGGGCCTGACTGCACTGTTCCACCAGTTCTCCAGCAGAGGGAGGCAGCTGCATGTAGGAAAACCACAGCAGTGTGTAACATTTAACTCAACAGCTGTCTGGCAGAAATAGCTTAGAGACACGATTACTGTGTGTGAAAGACTTCACACAGAGAGTCTAATTACTACATATGAATATTAATTATAATTATCAGCAAGGACATAATATCGCTTTAATTTCACATGTAAGAGTCTCTGTCACAGACACTTACAGACTCAATCATTGAGAATATTGGGGGTAACTCACAGCATGAGATCAACATTAGACTCTCTATGGTAGTTTAAATAAATGCTGCAGTATGAGTAACCATACGCTCAGCTGCATATAAAATGCAGAGTCTATTGTGTTATATAATTAGGCAATACCAATGTGGTGGCTATATGAGCTCTAATTACCGATCCTGCTGAGCAAAATCCTTTTCTATTCACCGGACCCTTTGGCCAAAAGTCTGGGGTCTGAAAGGCTTTTTTTTGCTTTCTTTCTTTATTTTTTCTTTACAAAGTGAATACTTTCATTCAGCAAGGATGCATTAAATTGATAAAAAGTGACAGTAAAACATTTATAAATTTTATAAAACATTTTTATTTAAAATAAATGCTGTCTTTTGAACTTTCTATTTATCAAAGAATCTTGAATATATATATATATATATATATATATATATATGTGTGTGTGTGTGTGTGTCAGGGTTCCAAAGAAACGTTAAGCAGCACAACTGTTTTCAACCTAGATAATAATAAGAAATGTTTCATGAGAACCAAATAAGCGTATCTGAATGATTTCTGAAGATAATGTGACACTGAAGACTGGAAAATTCTGCTGAAAACGCAGCTTTGCATCACAGGAATAAATTACATTATAAAATATATTAAAATAGAAGTCAGTTATTTTAAATTGTAATAATATTACTGTTTTTACTGCATTTTTGATCAAATAAATGCACCCTTGATGAGCATAAGAGACTACTTTTACAGTAGTCTACAGTAGAAATATCTAATATACCAATGATCTAATTTATCAATACATTTTGTTTAATTATTTGTTTATTCTATGTCATATATTACAAATATTTAGGCTAATAATACCAGGATAGAAGTCATTTAACACTGGTAAGTTCTCTAGAGCATTACTGTTTTTTCAAGTAAACTTAAGAAAACTCAAAATAACTTGTTTTGTCAAGATTACAAGAAAAATAAGATTTGGAGAAAACAAGGCAAAAAAATAATCATGCATGGCTTCTGTGGACTTCTATATATAACAATAATTATTTTTCCCTTTGATGCCTCTATGAACCATGAAATCTCTGTACTGTTCTAGGATGGGGTCGCTATCTTGTGAATTAATCAGTGCTGCATATTTCTCCACAGATTTTTCTCAAAGCTTCAGTTCCCTAATGAAAATCTATGGACATGCAGACAGAATCATAAAATCTCCAGGTTTTTTTTTGGTTCAGCTTAACAGTGGATGTATGAGACTGAAGCCCACCTTGGTGGTGTCCTGGACAGCAGAAGGTGACTGATTGGGTCCATTGTGTGGAAAGTTTCCCTCAGTGCTCTGTCCACTGCCAGCACTGCGACTGCTGCCCATGCTGCCTGCACTGCCCACACTGTTCCTGTCACCTGCTGAAAGAAAGAGGAATAAACAAAGACAGGGAAAAAAATGCACAGCTGGAGAGACACTGCCTGTTAAAAACAACAGCTTTACTACACAGTGGGCAACAAATGGGGTAAAGATTTTAGCAGCTACGATTTCTGAACTCCAGCAAGGTCTCTGTAGATAAGGGGAACATGAAGGAGCACAAGGGAACATTGAGTAGGGCTAGTGCAAATTAAGCAATGTGAATGGCAAGCTGATGGTAGGCTGACAAACTTAGGACAAATATAGCCTAAGGGAACAGGAACCCTGTGAAACAGCTGGAAAAAACCTCAGATTGAGACAAAAGTCACTGGTGTGCAGGCTTTGGGACAGCCGTGGGGATGAGAAAGCAGGCTAATGAGGAACAGGGGCCTGGGGAAACGGACAACTCTTACCATTAAGAGAGGTCCTGAGGACCCAAATATCCTCTGGCTCTTTGGGACTAGCTGGCTTACACAGGGCACTGGGACTGTCGGGAATCGCACCTAGCAAACACAAACACTTTAAAGGGCCATGGGGGGAATCTCTGGGAGTCCAGATATACCTCAAGCGAAATCAAAGAAAGAACTGCTGTGATGTCATTTCGTACAAAATCAGAACAAAACGAAGTTCGTTTGGAGCTCGACACAACTTGCCTAACCAAACTTTCCGGAAAAGTTTGCCCTGGCTGGTAAACACTTCAAACTACCATTGGTCCGTGGCGATTACATACAAGGTTCAAGTGTTAGGTTCATTTCGTCTGTTTAGTCTGTCAAGGTAAGATGCGTGTAAAAGCATAAATATACTGGAGAGCTGCTTAATAGTGTAATGCTAATTGAAAACGACCAGGGCGGTTCTAGGATTTCATCCTCAGGGGGGCTTAGCCCTCAGAGAGTCAATTAGATACAAAGATACAAATGACCTAAATAAACACTATTTTACAGTGTTTATGAAATCTGTATTATTGTATGAAGTAAATTTACATCATTCTCTGTTTTTCTTTTGTTGTTTGATTAACATTATTAGCCTAACAGGCTATAAGAAATGTGTGGATCCGTTATACTGACACATCCAATATTTTCTTAATTGTTTTTGTTTATTTAAGACGTAACCGACTGTGTTTACTTGGATACTCGTCAAGACAGCCATTGCGACATAATATTGTATGTATTTGCTCAAGATGCAAAAGTGAACTCAGCTTATTAGTCACACGTTATCCGTGCAATGCCTTTCAGTGTGTGCGCTTCATACAGATGTGTGCGCGCAGAGTTACGATCCATCACAGCACGTGAGTACCACATTGAGATCTCTTTCCTGCCATCTTGCCCTTGAAAGCGAGAATGATAAACTTCCTAGGGGAAGCGGCACTGGCCTGATCATTCAGATAGCTAATTATAGTTTTAGGGGGGCTGAGACGGCAAATATGGGGGCTGAAGCCCACCTAAAAAGGGTCTAGAACCGCCCCTGAAAACTACAGTGCCACCTAGTGGTGTGCGATATATATCGTCTGCGATAATATCGTAATTGTTGTTTTAACGATGTGCGATTTTACATTATCGAGTATTGCAAAAACTAAACAAAACGCACTTACAGAGTGCACACGTACATTTCGTGATGAAGTCTAGTAGGTTAGATTAGTGTGTGTGTGCATTTTGAGTGCGTTCTTTCACTGCATTATTCAGCCTATTAAAATGCATTTAAAATGATCACAAAATTCAAGATATGGGGGCAAGAAAATGTATACATATATCATGTAGTTAATCAATATCACACGTAGAGTGACAGTTTTTCACCTCCAAAAATCAGCATGATTACAAATGTGATACTGAGTTCATACAACAGTTCAATAAACAAGAAGTTAATATTAAGAGACTTACATTGCCTGTTTTTGCTCTATTTCGCCAACAAAAATAGTTCCAAACACAGCCACAGCACTGTTTTGCGTCTTTGAGCAACATGATGGTGTTTCGTTCCTGAATGAATCAACCGTTTAAATGACTCGCTTACTAACAGTGACTTGCTGCCACCTACTGGCGTTAGTGTTTTTGTGTCAAATGTGTTTTAATTTCACATTTGAAAGATCTTTTCATTTTTTTTAAATAATTTCAGATACCTGTATTAAACGTTTTATGTTTAAAATATCAAAACATTATTTATTCATTTGTAACTGCAAGTTAAATTTCCCTCTGAGCTGTATTAAACAGTGTGTAAATACATCTAAATGCCACTTCAGATGAAGCTTCTGTGTTTCCTCTGCATTGCAAAGATGAAATTTGTTGATTTCATTTGCCTGGTAACAGCCCAAAAATGTCTTATTATTCTAATTGACTGATTAAAAGTAAGAATTTGACTCAAAAGATGATGCACACTTTAAGAAAAAAAATGGCTTTATAAATAAAAAAGGTAAAAATGCCCATACAAATCTATTTAAACTTATTGGAAAAGATTAATTTCTATCACTGCTGTGAACTGATCAAAACACAGAATATGAAGGATATCAAAAACTTTAAGAGTCAGCACTCCACTGTAGTCCTTAATGTACCAGCGCAACACACTCAGTGAAACACTGTTTAATTACCGTTATCGATAAAATCCCAGAAAATATTGAGATATTATTTTTTGTCAATATCGCACACACGTAGTGCCACCGTCTCTTATGTTTAAAGGATTAGTTCACTTCCAGAATAAAAATGTCCTCATAATTTACTCACCCCCATGTCACCCAGGATGTTCATGTCTTTCTTTCTTCAGTTGAAAAGAAATGAAGGTTTTTGAGGAAAACATTCCAGAATTTTTCTCCATAAAGCGGACTTCAATGGGAGCCAATTGGTTGAAGGTCCAAACTGATGTTTCAATGCAGCTTCAAAGGGCTCTACATGATCCCAGCTGAGGAATAAGGGTCTTATCTAGCAAAATGATCGACCATTTTCTTAAAAAAAAAAAAAAAAAAACACGTATATACTTTTTAACCATTCTCATCTTGCACTAGCTCTGCGATGCGCATGTGCGACTTCACGCATTACATAATCACGCTGGAAAAGTCACGTCACGTGTGGTTAGTTCTTCATCTGTGTACTCCAGTTCAAAAAGCTAAGGTAGGGTGAAGAACTCCATCTCATTTTCTCCTCCAACTTCAAAATCTTCTGACATCGTTGTTTTAGCTTTTTTTGTAAAGGGTGTTTGACTTTCTTTGCACGTTTGCTTTGTAAACACTGGGTCGTTGCTTCTGCCTACATCACGTGTGATCATTCCAACGTGACTGCATAATGAGTGAGGTCGAGCTAGAGCAAGATGAGCATTTGTGGTTAAAAAGTAATTTTTTTTTTAGAAAATAACCAGTCATTTCGCTATATAAGACCCTTATTCCTTGGCTGGGATCATGTAGAGCCCTTTGAAACACCACTGAACCCATTTGAACCCATTGGCTCCCATTTAAGTCCACTATATGGAGAAAAATCCTGGAATGTTTTTTTAGTGTATAGACAGGGGTGCACATACGTTTTTCAGCCTGGTTCTCATATGAGTACCTGGAGATTTGGTTTGGTCCTCACACGGGCCACGGCATGGAGTGTGACCCATAAATATAAACATAAAAAAAATAATAATAATAATAATAATAATAATAATAATAATAATAATAGTTATAATAATATTATTGCACTTTATTTAGTTTTTTTTTATTTTTATAAATAATAATAAACTAAATCAAGTGTGATAATACTATTTTATTTTAAAATAAAAAGGGAGTATTACAAATATAATTATTTTATAGTAAACTTAAAAATAAAATGCTAATATTTTTATCATCATTTGTATTATTATTATTTGAATTTTAATTTTTTTCAAACGTAAAATCAGCGAGCTTTTATTTTGGCGGGTTGCCGGAAAGTAAGTATATGCGCTTCTGGGTTTAGCGCTGCTGATGGAAGAGCGTCAGTGAATGAAATGTCACAGTTTTGCTTTGAAAACTGCAGCGGCTAGCTTATAGATTATGCTTTCCGTTTGAATAGAAATCTTATACAGCACAGTTCGTCGATCTAAAATTGTAACTGTGCATTAACAGCTGTCATCCATGTCGGTACGCAAATGCGCTGTCAGAACTTATTTACACAGCGCATTTTTAATTTTGGTCGCGCATGCGGACCTGCGGACCACTTATGTGCACCCCTGTGTATAGAGTGCTGTATACATAAACATGACTTGACTGGAGTTCTTAATTATAGAGCTGGTGAAATAATATCCACGTCGCTATGATCCGGAATGCTGATTCCCTGACAACTTTCAAGCGACAGCTGAAAACTCATCTCTTTCGACACTCTTTGACTTCATCCTAAAAAAAAAAAAAATTTAAAAAAAAAAAACAACTCTCTCTTTACTTATTCCTTCCCTTTCTACTTTCTCTTTACTTATTCCTTCCCTTTCTAGCTTGTAATTATTTTTGAACAATGCCTGAAACTTGGTATTATGAGCACTTCCTGTCTGCCTCTTTAGGATGAATCGCTTTATGTATTCCCCAATTGTAAGTCGCTTTGGATAAAAGCGTCTGTAAATGTAAATGATCAGGTGCTTTCTTAACGTCTGTTTTCTCACCGCTCTCATTTTTGTTGTGTGTTTGTTTACTTATTGAGAGGAAAGCAAAATGTATATTTTCATCTAAATTGCGCTCTCAGCAGCGTTGGTGCTGCTGAGATGTTTGCTAACAGTAAACTGCAGCAAAGGCATTTCAAACTTTATCTCCCAAGCGAAAAACAAAAAAGTACTTCGTTGTGAGTATATCGGGACCTTTACGGCCAATGCTCATCAAAATAAGCTTTGTACCAGGAATTACATGAGTTTGGACTTGTCTAAATGTGGCTACGATGGATTAAAATACAGTTTATGCTGCTCAAATGGTCAGGGATAGGGGACTTCTTTGCTTCCACCGATGCTTGGATGGGCTCTTGAGGTGAGATTGTAAGTTTGTAGGTGTACATACATTGAATTCACCCCTACGAGTCTAATTCTCACGCTACCTGGGTGCTGATCCAGCCCACTGTGGTGAATCAGTACAGGACGGGTGGATGAGTATAAGGTGTAGGAGTCATCAGTGTGAGAGGTGTGATGAGAACTGTGTGAGGACAGGGCTCTGGACAGAATGCGATGTCTCTGGATGGGCAGTGAGGCCTGCCGGGAGAGAACGCCCCCTATGGACACAACATGGAAACACAAATGAGGCACCACGGACATTACTGAAACATCATCCTTGAGAAAGATGTTTCTATTAGGGACATGCTCTAAATAATATAAACTAATGGAATTTTATGAAAGTTTGGGGTCAGTACACTTTTTTTTTCTTGAACATAGCAAGGAAGCATGAAATTGATCAAAAAGAACAGTAAAAAGCATTTATACCGCTACAAAAGAGTTCCATTTCTAATAAATGCTGTTATTTGGAGCTTTCTATTTATTGAAGAATCTAGAAAAATATTTATGATTTCTACAAAAATATTAACTATTTTCAAAATTAGAAATGTTCGTTTGAGCACCAAATCAACATAATAGAATTAGTTCTGTCAAAATTAGTGTGCTAACGCGGGTGATTAATGTTTCCAATTTAACGCTGTTAAAAATATTTAATGCAGTTAACGCAGGGGCAGGGCTACGGTTGGCCACCTCATTGACAACTGCTACTTCTATCTCTTTTTTCTTGAAAAGAATTGCGTTCATTTAGACGCAGAACGTCTTTACGACTACATCAAACAGGAGACGTGCACTCCACCTCAGCGCCAGGCACAAGTCAAAAGAGCACAAAAAAGTTCAGGTGACAAGGAGCTTCAGTAGAGCAACAGTAAACTGCGGTCAGATGAGATATTGTCAGGCAATATGTCAGTAAAAACGAATCTTCCTGTCAGCCGTTAAACTGTGCTCATAGCTTGTGCTCTTCAATTGCACACACAAATACGGCAACGCACACCTTAGCCTGTATCATTTCATATTAAAGTGCAAATGAAACCCAAGTATGCGTGTCAGATCCGCATCACGTTCAGCAGTGGCAGCTCTTAAAGTAATAGCAGCCAAATAACCTAATAACGCAGCTGCTGTGATGTCTGTTAATCAAAGAACAAAAGAAAAAAGAGGAAATCAATAACTTTTATTGCTTTAAGGATTCATCTATATTTAATTTAGAATTTAGTGTTGATAACTTTATTCAATTTCTCTATATCTCCTAA
The DNA here is from genome assembly GCA_021397915.2 of Tor tambroides. NCBI lineage: Eukaryota > Metazoa > Chordata > Actinopteri > Cypriniformes > Cyprinidae > Tor > Tor tambroides. The sequence continues at coordinate 22,034 of JAFVLL020037198.1, read as the reverse complement.
TTGCTGAAGGGCACATGTAAATATGGCATTCATTATAAGTTCATTTAATTAGAAGTTGTTATTTTTAAAGTCTAACAGATGTTACAATTGATAGCTCTTAATTATACTGTAATGTTGAATGGGTATAGTCAATGGTTAAATATTAGGGGGAAAAAAAAAAATTTCCTAGAGACATCAGTAATATTGGTGTCAGTGATACTCGCCTTCAGTCATAAAAAAGACGTCACTAAACAAATATTAAAAATATACTGCCTTGTTGTTTCCACGTTAATTTGAAGATTGAATGTGAAATTATTGCAATCTAAAAGTACATTTAAAAACTTTAATGTTAGGTGGATTAATCAAAAAAAATGTGGGATTAATTACTTTATTTTTTTAATCGATTGACAGTACTAATTAGAATGTTTGAAGGATCTTGTGAAACTGAAGACTGGAATAATGGCTGCTAAAAATTCCGCTTTGCAATCACAGGAATAAATTACATCATACAATATATTAAAACAAAACAGTTATTTTGAATTGTAATAATATTTGACATTATTACTCTTTTTACTGTATTTTTGATCAAATAAATGCAGCCTGAATAAGGCTGGGTGAAGGAAAAAAATAAAAAAATTAAAAAAAACTTGCAAACCCCAAGCTTTTGAAATGGCAGTGTAAATATTAATTTATTTTATTATTTATTAAATAAATAATAAAATAAAATGGTGAAACAACAACATGACATCTCAAAAGAGATCTCATCATTTACTCACTCTCATATTGTTCCATGTTATTTCATTTCAACTGTTTTGCCAGTGGGGTCCAAAAAAAAACAAAACAATGGACACCCTTTGACTTTCATTGTATAAAAAAAATAAACAGAGACAAAACATTTTCACTTGCATTCTACAAAGAAAGTAGGCCACACAGGTTTAGAGGGTGAATAAATGATGACAACATTTACATTTTTTCCTCTTTAACATTAAAGACAAAACCTCTTTCGTTACATTAATTTCAAAAACTAAGATGAACCTGAGAAGGTTTTAACATCCTGATAAGATAATGCGGGTAGGAGAAACACCCCAGTACAATGAGTTAAGTGGTTGGGTCTTAATCTGGCTGTTTTGCCTCCATCATGTCTCTTCAGCAGTATTGAGGCAGAAGCTTAAAGCGGAGGCTAATTTCGTGTGAGCAGCAGGATGTTGACGGTGTGACACAACAGAATGCTGAGTCTGCCGCTGCGCTCGCTCTCACACACAGAAAAAAAATGCCAGGCTCATTTCAGGGAAAGATTTTCTGCTCAGGACCTAGCAATCTAAGGCTGGCTCCTCCTTTCATGGAGGCACAGGGCTCTAAAGCTGATCCACCTGCCCCCAATATGTTCCTGTTAATCCCATTAATGTGTGTCTGTGTGTGCCTTTATCAATGGACTACATGTCCACATGTCTACAAGAATTTATGAGAACTGCACTACTTTAGTATGCATTACTTTGATATGCGTACTGTGGGATATGAACGTCAGAGTGTGCATTTAAAATCTGGGATTCAAATTCTATTTTAAGCCTAAAAATATAGTTTTAGGATTTTGAAAGATTTAGAACAAATTGTATTAAAAAAAATAATGTTCCACTACTTCTAAGTCAAAAACTTGTGCTTCTGTCTTTAAATCAAAGGGTGATATTTTTCAATTTTAATCTGTGCTCAAATTTTTATGCTGATAATATAATTTAAAATGAAAAAAATTTATCGAATTAAAAAAACAAAACTTTTGACTGGTAGTGTACAGCCAAATAGATAAGTAACATATTATCAGCAATTTTAACAATGGACCACAAAACAGAATTATTCAATATACCTGATCTGCGACTAATGACCTCCACAATGGAGGGAGGGAAGAATCCCACACGGTCTGTGCCTCTCTGACTGTCATGGATGTGTCCTTTCCAACGTCCATCCATGTGTTGCTCTAAGACCTGGAACAGAACAATAAGATCACAGGATATTCAGCTCTTTGAATGCTTGCACATTTTATAACATTCATAACAGTCTTCTTAAATCCTATTAAATAATTCAATAGCTAATGAGACTTCTTCTTTTATTATTATATGGAATAATTTCAATAATCTATGTTTTAATTATAGCCCTCTGTGTACCCTGCACTATTCAAAGCTGAATGACCTTTGTGTCATCTATTTTTAAATAACAATCTTCTAACTTTTTTTCTTAACCTCATGGCCTAGCCTGTGATTGTTTCCTCATTTGGCTGAACAATGGGGTACATTAAGTCGGTTGACATTCCACACATGGTAGAGAGGACCTGTGTAGCAATGAAAGTCAGTCCATTTGACTGACGTGAAATTGTGTTTCAAGCGGGCCTGGAAAAAGACACTAAGAATAAATATGTGGTTTATGTGCAGCGGCTGTCTGAGTTGTTTTAAGAGTCTATTTACTAAAGGAAACATGCAAATTAGGTAATGGTGCAAACACACCTCACATGATTTTGTGCCTAAAGTGAAACAGAGTGAATAAATAGACATGAAATATTAATTTGGGTTGAAATGTAGCATCATTCAAAGTTTAGCATCGCTATATAACATTTGAGTGTTATTTTTATATATATATATATATATATATATATATATATATATATATATATATATACACTACTGTAGTGTTTTTTAATTCTTTTTTAATTTTTTAGTTGTCTGATTTTATATATATATATATATATATAAGCTTTAATTTATTATTTCAGATATAGTTTACTATTTTAGAACTTAAACTTACTTTATTTCAGTTAGTTGGCAAGGCAACATTTAAAGTTTAAGGATATTGTCTAATATTCATATTTTATTTTGGCTTTACTCAAATTACCGAAAATGATTTTTAATAGTTTTAGATTTAGTTAACAATAATACCAACACTGACCAGTCAAAATTTGATGACTAACTACTTAATATAAACATTTCTTTCTTAAACAAATCCATTTTACCAGGCCGGCAGAGTTATGTGAACCAAAGGTGCAATTTACTATAATTTAATAATAAAAATTTTCATAGAAAGGGGACATATTTGCAAGGAAAGTGCTATTTCAGCATTTTAAGTACCTGGTTAAACTGCTGCTATTAGAGACTAAGAGGTTTTGGAAAATAAAATCAGGCACACTATTTAGTGAATTCACACCATAGTGCTTCATTTTCAAAACCGCTCTTTAAAGGTCATCATCTGTATTTATTTAGTGTTATTTTAACACCATGTCAGCATCAAGGCCATCTTCAGTGTAATCTAGTAAAAATAACAGTCATTGGAGTTTGAAAAGAAAGGCATGATGTTGCTCATCACCTTTCCTCATGTATTAGTCATTGAGATAATGATATGTTAATTTACCCCCAATTCAACCCCTAATTTCCTAATAAAGCTGTAAAGGAACTGGAAATTTTAAAGCTGGGTTAAGTCTGATCGGAGATTTCTTTCATTGCTAGTTTTTAAAAACCCTAACGTCTCCGTTAAGTCTCTCTGCCACAAAAACACAGCAGTTTTTTATGCTAGCAGAAATGGCCGCCTAAAGCTATCTAGACAGACAAGGTGTGAACAATGACATAGCATACGCACGGCACTGAGCCTCAGGCTGCACTGTACAGTGCACACACGGAACACAAGTCTTTTAGTGGGGGTGAAGCACACTGTTATGAAGGCTGAACACAAGCTACTATAGAACAAACAAGAAGCTACAGTTGATTCATTTGAGACATCAAAGACTGATTGGTGGGAACATGTTGCAGCATGTTAAAGTATTCTCTTTAGGGAACACCAAATTACAGTCGTCACTTGTTCACGTTACTGCTATGTCTTATGTGCAGGACATAATTATATCAGTTAGAAACATGATATGCAATGCGGTGTGTTGTCTTTCATATTTAAAGCATTCTGAAAACCACTTTCAGCTCTGCTGTTTTTCCACAAGCCTAAACAACTTTGCTGTTTTGGGTTTTGATGTTTTTGTGATTCATCAGAATACGGTTTAGTAATCTGGTAAGAATGCAGATCAAGGCAACGCTCAAGCACATTGCCAATTATATAGGCTTATTATATAATGCACATTATACAGTATTAAATTAGGACACCTCTTGTGAGAAATAAGGCTTGAAAAGCCTACCATGATTATATCTCCTGCCCGGATGTTGAGTGCAGTTGGGTCGTGGAGATTCCAGTAGTCCTTCAAAGCTCTCACCTGCAATGCTCCACTAGCTTCTGATGTCACAATCCAGAGCAATGAATGCATGAAAGAATGAGAATAAGAGAGAAAGAAAAACAGTTTGCCTTGAAAATACTCATCCACTATGGGTTTAAGTAATCTCTGGGGTCCTCATATTGACAAAGGTCCACAAAATTACTACCTGAAAACCTAAGAATTCAATACTCAGGTGGGATTTGCTGCAATAAAGAAGTGTAATAAGCCCAATTTAAAGAAGAGTAATGTAGTGTTTAAATACTCTGAAGCACTTAGCACATCTTCTGAAAATTTAATGAGGAGCTGAGCTCAGAACAGGGATGCTAAACACCCCTCATCTTCAAACACAGCTCCTTCAGCCGTTTTAGTGCTCGTATCAAAGCGCACACTTCAAAGACAACAAGCTGCTGGATTACAGGAGGGATAGTAGAAGGGCCCAGCTACTTAACACACTCAGACGTATGCCTAGACCCAGACACGCAAATACGTAAACAAAACTTTTAGCTAAATCTCCAGGCATGGCTGCCATTGCTATTGCCCCGGGACAATACTGTTATGCAACTCTATAGCTTTGTTACAAAAGCTATGAAAGCAGGTTCCCAGAAATGAACACACAACACTAAACACACTCTAGACAACTATTGTCTACTTTCAGTCTAAGCTAACAATGAACAAAGGCTCATGGCCTGACATTAAATAGAAGAAAACAGAAGAAAGAAAGAAAGAAAGAAAGAAAGAAAGAAAGAAAGAAAGAAAGAAAGAAAGAAATGCCAGGAAGAGGAAAAGGAAGAGAGTAACATTTTTTTGAAAAGGACAGGAATGGAAAAAATAAGTAAGGAAAGAAAATATAACGAATGGGAAATGAAAAAAGGAAAGTGAAAAGGAAAAGGGAAAATGATTATGGAAAGAGGACAAGAAAGGAAAAAAGAATAGCAAGAAAGAGGAACAGGGAAAATAAAAAAGGAAAGGAAAGGAAAAAAGAACAGCAAGATAGAGGAACATGGAAAATAAAAAAAGGAAAGGAAAAAAGAACAGCAAGATAGAGGAACATGGAAAATAAAAAAATGAAAAAGTGAAAGGAAAGGAAAGGAAAGGAAAGGAAAGGAAAGGAAAAAAGAACAGCAAGATAGAGGAACATGGAAAATAAAAAAATGAAAAAGTGAAAGGAAAGGAAAGGAAAGGAAAGGAAAGGAAAGGAAAGGAAAAAAGAACAGCAAGAGGGAACGGAAGAGGGAAAATAAAAATCTAAGGAAAGGTAAAAGGAAAAATGAAAAGGAGGAATGCAAAACATAAAAAGGGAAAAGGAAAAATAAGAGTAAAAAGGAAAACAACAGGAGTTTTGGATTTCTGACTCACCTCTAAGGAGTTGTTTGATTTCTTTGCTGGCATGTGAAGTGGTGAACTGGTTCACAATGTCCAAGGCTGTTTGATTGTAGGTGCTGCGGATGTTCACATCAATCCCAGCCTAAGTGTCAGATGGTGAAGGGTTGGATTGATATGTGAGGGTTAGTTCAGGTAAGAAAAAATAACAGAAACACAAAAAATATGATCTGATATGACAGACAGACTCAAGCACTTTACTCTGCGAAAGATCTCAAAACAGGTACTATTAATTCACAGTATTTCTTCTTGATAATAAATCTGACATAAATTCATTATAAATATCATTATCATATGTATCAGTTCATCTTGAGAAGGGACAGAAATATACACATGGTAAATCAACACTGTTCTTAATCTACTTACATCTAGCAATAGTTTTACTACTTCCGTTTTCCCGTAGAGGGCAGCCTCGTGTAGAGCCGTTCCAGATTTAGTGGTCCTGTTGATGTCAATCCCAGCTTTTAGCAGCAGTCTAAAAATGAGTGACAGACCACAGTGACACATGAGCCATGCTGTCCAAAAGACACGAACAAAATCACTCAGTGGTACAGTCAGCTGCTCATTACCACAACATTCAACCTGACACCCTGATCAGGTCCACTGTACAGTGTCCCTTATTAAATGGCTACTCACCAAATTAATTAATATTGATTTCAGATATTGACATATCAGATACAGACATATTTTTTTAGATATTGATTTCAGCTGAAATTACATGTGAGAAGAAACAGGCTGAAAAAAGATACAATATGAGAAACACGAAACTAGCACAACTATGTAGGAATTTTTGTGTTATGCCTCCAGCAATACAACTACAAAACCAAAATCAGCATGAAAAATTGCATAGTGAGTGGGCAGCACTGAAACCACATGATGATAGTAAGTTCAAGACCACCAGCAAGGGGTCAAAAGTCATGGCAATTTAAAGTCTTTGAGTAACAAAAACAGGCTCTGCATCAATCAATTTTACATTGTGAGCATCTCTTCAGGATTCATGATTCACTACCTAAAGCAACAGTGCAGGCTCCATTTTCCATTTAGCTGTAATTGATCAATTCAGTCAACTGAACGGATTAAAAGTAGGGCTTGGCGATATATCTCATGCGATATGCATACGCATCTCGTCAGTAAAGCCGGTTCCTTGATTAGCGGTAAATCTCCATCACCTGTTTTCAAATGGAGCGGCATTTAATACACAGAGCCGTAGTTCACTGACAAGCTACGCAATATCGCGTTCATTATTGAAGGCGATTCATCTGCGATAATGAACGCGATATTGCGTAGCTTGTCAGTGAACTACGGCTCTGTGTATTAAATACCACTCCATTTGAAAACAGGTGATGGAGATTTACCGCTAATCAAGGAACCGGCTTTACTGATGAAATGCGCATGCATATCGCCCAGCCCTAATTAAAAGCCCGCATTCCACACTTTAAATTAGGTCACTCGAAGTGTTCACCCAAAATTAAATTTCTGGCATCATTTACTGACCTTCATGCTGTTCCAAAGATTTTTGATTAATGTCTAGTATGCTCTTTTCCATATAATGAAAGTGAATAGGGACTGGTGTTACACAATAGAATCCCAATAAAAGTAAAGTTTAGAAAGTAAGCTAGTTCATACAACTTGGACACTACATTCCAAATTCTTCTATAGTTATATGGAGGCTTTGTATGAGGAAAGGAGCAAAAGCTCAATTTAAAAAAATCTTCGCCGCTGCAGCTCTCAAATCAAATATGGTGGTAGTGATTTCACAAGACATGTGAGAGCCTATGATGCCTGCTATTGATCATTTTTGTAGCCTATTTCAGAACTTTTCAGTATGATTTGGAATATATGCATATTATGTTGTGTGGAGCAATTTTAAGGTGCATTTTTGGTACATTTTGGAGCTACAACCCTTCCATTAAATAGATAAGAGTGACCAATATATTATTAAAAACTTCTCCCTTGCGTCCCACTGAAGAAACTAAGGGCCAGTTTTACTAACAGCTTGCGCCAGCGCAAACCATATTTTGGCGTTAAATATTACTGTCAGGTTTCACTAAAGATGCGTAGTGATGAATTAGCGCTGAAAAGGCGTGGACACAGTTATTTTTGTGCCTGATCTTACTGAATATGCATTTGTAGAAGTTTCCCTTTCAAACGCAAAATTTATGGGAGGAGAGTATTCAAATGAATCACACAACGAGATTTAATAACGTTTGCGCTCGTCAAATTACTTGTATTTTTGCCATTATTGAACGCCCAAAAAAAGCACGTCTTAAACTATTTTGCGCTTGAAATGACTGCAATTACTGTTGAGGAGGCACCGCAGAGAAGAGAGAGCGCGTGGTAGAAGGGACAGGATTTTTTTCCACACATATTAATTTATGTGGAATGCAAGAAGAACGTGAAAATATTGTTTACCTAGCCATGTATTTGCTTCAGGAAATAAAAGATGACTTGGAACCCTCAACTAGGAGTCATGTAATACCAGGTCTATAAAACTTCTTGCAACTTCTAGCTTCATTTTTTGGCCTTCCGTTCTTTTCAACGTACTGTGGCTTCTTAATTTCTTTATTCTTTACTTGCGATTACGCTAATTTCCGCTGCACTTGGTATACTGCGGTGGTTGATATGTAAATGAGATGTTGCGTCCGTGTTCTTTAATTTGCACGTTGTTAGTAAATCACCCGCAGAAATTTCCACGCCCATCGGTGCTGTTTTGGAATTGAGCTCTCATGCTAATTTGCCCTGCTTAGTAAAACTGCCCCTAAGTCATACAGGCTTGAGGGTTAGTAAATGATGACAGAATTTTGGGTGAACTATTACTCAGTAGTGAATTTGACTATAATAATAATTATTCACCTCAGCAAAAAGATAATAATTGTAACAGTTTATTGATTTCTTGTTGAATTCTGCCTGAATTCATTCAGTTTTAAGAATCCAGTGCTTTATATTAAGAAGCGTAGTAGAGTGGTCTCCTGTTACCACTGTCCATCTTTCCCATGTTTACAAGTTCCAGCATTCCAGAAAGGCAGTGGAGGGGAGAGCTGCAGCGTGAACTTTCATATATGGTTACTGCTAGAGAAGCATGTTGAGCAGCTGACTGGCTGGTGTAACCCTATTCGGCCTCATTCCTATGCATGTTACCATCACAGCGCAGTCACAGCCCTCTCATTACACTCAGAGGGGAGGGCAGACCAGGTCAACGCATGCACTCACTACCAAACACACTACACTCATTCCACAACCTCTTCTCTTCACCTCACTCGCTCGACAAACATGTCAACAAAGTGCCCAGCCAAAGTCTGCCTGGCCGTCAGCTTGACACCACACTACTTTGCAAAAAAGACAGACAACCTCCCCCCGGCATGCTTGCAGGCATGTAAACACACATAGTCTCTCACTCTCTTTGCTGCCTATAGAGATTGCATGTTAAGGCATAATAGATGGGCTCCTGATCCAGATCAAAACATAGATAACTTATTTACATGCATGTTGCCTTCGGCCAAATTTTAAGACGGCACTGTATGTATTTGTCATGGATCCCAGTATGCACTGGCAATCCCAGTATGCACTGCAATATTCTCAGTTATGTTTCACACTTCTGTTTTTTACATTCACACTTTTATTTTAGAAATCCAATTTGAATATAACAATATTTAAATTTATAATAATGAAAAATTATTGTTAGAATAATAAGAACTCGTACACGCACATTGTAAGACACATCGTCACATTGTGTGAATGTGTGTGTGTAGAGAGATATACACACACACTTATACTATTATTATTAATATACATATTATTAGAAAGTGAAATTTATGTTATAAATATACACACTTACATTATTACTATTTTATATATATATATATATATATATATATATATACACATATATACACACACATACACACAGAGTATATATACACTGCTGTGCAAAAGTCTTAGGCCACTAGTATTTTCACCGACAAAAAATGGTTTTAAGTCAGTTATTTCTATCTTTTGCTGTAGTGTGTCATAGGGAAATAAGAGTTTACATTTACAAACATTATTTTTGCCATTAATTGTAATAATCCAGTAAGATTTTTGTTTGCACAAGGAGTCTGACAACAGCCAGTGCTCCACACAGAGATCTGATCTCATCATCATCCAGTCTGTCTGGAATGACATGAAGAAACAGAACAAACTGAGACAGACTAAATCCAGAAGAACTGTGGCAATGTCTCCAAGATGCTTCAAGAGACCTACCTGCAAAGCTACCTGAAAAACTATGCGCAAGTGCACATGGGGCAAAAGCTGTTTTAAATGCATAGTGTGCTCACACCAAATGTTGATTTAATTTAGTTAATAGAAGTTAATTGATAAATAAAATCTATTTATGGCATTATTTCTGAAAGCATCCTCACTTTACAGCATTTTTACCCAAGTGCCTAAAACTTTTCACAGTACTGTAGCTTTGCAGGTTGGTTTCTTGAAGCGTCTTGGAGACGTTGCTACAGTTCTTCTGGATTTAGTCTGTCTCAGTTTGTTCTGTTTCTTCATGTCATTCCAAACGATGATGGTGAGATCAGATCTCTGTGTGAAGCACTGGCTGTAGTCAGACTCCTTGTGCAAACAAAAATCTCACTGGATTATTACAGTTACTGGCAAAAATAATGTTTGGAAATGTAAACTGATATTTCCTGCTGACACACTACAGCAAAAGATAGAAATAACTGATTTCAAACCATTTTTTGCTAGTGAAAAATACTTGTGGCCAAGACGCGCACAGTATAGTATATATATATATATATATATATATATATATATATATATATATATATGTATATATGTATATATATATATATATATATATATATATATATATATATATATATATATATATATATATATATATATATATATATATATATATGTATGTATATGTATATATATATATATATATATATATATATATATATATATATATATATATATATATATATATATGTATATATATATATCTATATATATATATATATATATATATATATATATAATTATTATTATTATTATTACCAAGATAAATATTGAATATATTTCATAATAATATAATTGCAGTGCTTATTTAATTTAGAATAGAATAGAAATGTTAATCATGAATAAACAATAAAAAAATAATAATTATAAAGCTACTTGTTTTTCCACTGAAACACTGAAATTGATAATTGATCAAATTTATCAAGAATACTCAAAATTGATTAAAACTGGTGCAATTAATTTTATCAAATGTTTATGTGCACAATGTATTTTTCTTTTACCTATTAGATTATCAAGCCATTAGCTTAAAAACATGCTAACAGCAAATTATGTAATAGCTCCAAATTCTTCATTTTCGAGGTTCCATGATGGTTAGGATGCTAAAAACTAGTGCTGTCAAATCAATTAATCATGATTAATCACATCCAAAATAGGTTTGTGTTTACATAATGTGTGTTTGTACTGTATATAAATATACACACATACAGTACATGTATATATTTAAGAAATGTATGTAAAATATATATATATATATATATATATATATATATATATATATATATATATATATATATATATAAAAAAAAAAATATGTAAATATATATATATATATATATATGTATACATAATATATACATAAATATGTGTGTGTATACATACATATACATATACAGGTGCATCTCAAAAAATTAGAATATCATGAAAAAGTTAATTTTTTGTAACTTATTTCAAAAAGTGAAACTTTCATATATTCTAGATTCATTATATGTAAAGTAGAACATCTTAAAAGGGTTTTTTTTTTTTTTTAATTTTGATGATTAGAGCTTACAGCTCATGAAAGTCAAAAATCAGTATCTCAAAATATTAGAATATTTACATTTGAGTTTCAATTAATGACCATCCCTACAGTATAAATTCCGGGTATCTCTTGTTCTTTGAAACCACAATAATGGGGAAGACTGCTGACTTGGCAATGATCCAGAAGACGAACATTGACGCCCTCCACAAAGAGGGTAATCACAGAAGGTCATTACTGAAAGGGGTGGCTGTTCACAGAGTGCTGTATCAAAGCATATTAAATGCAAAGTTGACTGGAAGGGAGAAATTGGGTAGGAAAAGGTGCACAAGCAACAGGGATGACCGCAAGCTTGAGAATACTGTCAAGCAAAGCCGATTCAAACACTTGGGAGAGCTTCACAAGGAGTGGACTGAAGCTGGAGTCAGTGCATCAAGAGTCACCACGCTCAGTCTTCAGGAAAAGGGCTACCAAGCCACTTCTGAAACAGAAACCACGTCAGAAGCCTCTTACCTCGGCTAAGGAGAAAAAGAACTGGACTGTTGCTCAGTGGTCCAAAGTCCTCTTTTCAGATAAAAGTACATTTTGCATTTCATTTGGAAATCAAGGTCTGGAGGAAGACTGGAGAGGCACAGAATCCAAGCTGCTTGAAGTCCAGTGTGAAGTTTCTGAAGTCAGGGATGATTTGGGGTGCCGTGACGTCTGCTGGTGTTGGTCCATTGTGTTTTATCAAGTCCAAAGTCAATGCAGCCGTCTACCAGGAGATTTTGGAGCACTTTATGCTTCCATCTGCTGACAAGCTTTATGGAGATGCTGATTTCCTTTTCCAACAGGACTTTAGCAGCTGCCCACAGTGCCAAAACCACTTCCAGGTGGTTTGCTGACTATGATATTACTGTGTTGATACCTGACCTGAACCCCATATGGAATCTATGGGATATTTTCAAGAGAAAGATGAGAAACAGTCGATCCAGCAATACAGACAAGCTGAAGGCTCAATAGTGCCTCAGCAGTGCCACAGGCTGATCGCTTCCATGCCATACCTCACTGATGCTGGAATTTGTGCTAAAGGAGCCCTGACCAAGTATTGAGTGCATAAATGAACATACTTTAAATAACTTGAACTTTTCTGTTTTAAAAATCCTTTTTTTATTGATCTTAGGAAATATTCTAATATTTTGAGATACTGGATTTTTGACTTTCATGAGCTGTAAGCTCTAATCATCAAAATTAAAACAAACAAAAAAAACTTTTTAAATGTTTTACTTTACATGTAATCAATCTAGAATATATGAAAGTTTCACTTTCAGAAAAAAGTTAAAGTGAAAAAATAACTTTTTCATGATATTCAAATTTTTTGAGATGCGCATATATATATATATATATATATATATACACACACACACACACACACACACAGTACACACATACAATATGTAAAGACAAACTTTTATTTTGGATGCGATTAATCGTAATAATCGTAAAAAAACCTACCTATGTCAGTAGTAGGTTTTTAAACAGACTTACTGTACCTCTCCTCTGTTTCTACATCAGCATGACAAGTAAATATTTAGACTGAAAGGAAGATGTGGGAAAACACAACAGAATATAAAACTAAGGGGTTGGTGAGAAGCAGACCTGATGATGTCCTTATGACCATTACGGGCAGCAAGATGCAGGGGGGTGTTATCCCTGCCGTTCCCCTCTAAGAGAGCTACCACCATGTTACTGCTCAAAAACAGCTGGGTCACCTGGAGGAAAGAATTAAGACACAGTGAGGAAGTCATCCAAAACTAGAGCACTTCCAGCCAGAAAGTGCTCCAGTTTTGCCTACTAATGTCTAAACAAGATGTCACTGCCAATTTAAAATACAAGAATGCAACCAGCCTGAGTTGTCAACCCAGGCATATGACTTTGTACTCCCTGGCATTGAGAATCTGTCAAATGGAATTCAGTTTCCAGCTGGGGCAGAATCCTCCTGCAGCCCAGCAACTGCCTCGCTGGTGTGCTGCTAAATTAGACTCATTCCATCAGCCCGACTCTCTGCAGCATTTACATTCTATAATTCCAAATGACTTGGGCGAAAGATTAAATAGAAACAGTTCACCCTGGCAAATCTAGTTTAAGGTGAATTAACGAAACTGTCATCAGGAAAGCCATCTTTTCAAGCCTTTCATCTCTATTCGCCCAGCTTGTGGCTTGTGCAGGCAGTTTGTATGAGCTTACTGATATCCTTTGCTGCTAAATGCGTATGTAATACAGTCTTCACCAAAATAAACAAGATCTCGTTCAAGCTCTGTTATGTCATGAACTACTGCTCATAATTATAATAGAGATTGCAGTGTGGAAATAGATTCAGCACTATAAGCTTGCATTGAGATTGGGATAATTCAGATAGATGTTATAAAGGGCACTGCTATTTTAAATCAGATAAGTACTTACTATATTGATACAGAAATAACAATAGCTGAACAATTCTCATGTCATCTCATGTCTGCTGGAAAATACAGTTTTACCCTCTGGTTGTATTTTACTTTGGTACCCACATATTGTTAAATAAAATATCAAAATTAAATGAATACTGTCGCGTCGACATACAGTGCCGTTGTGCTTCGGGCGTCCCGAGTTCGAACCCCGGGTCGCAGACCTTTTCCAATCTCGTCCCCCGCTCTCTCTCCCACTTCGCTTTCGCAAAAATGCCAAAAATAAATCTTTAAAGATTTATATATATATATATATATATATATATATATATATATATATATATATATATATCTTTAAAGAATATATATATAAATGAATATTAAAATATTGGTTGATGCATAAGATGATGATTATTTAAACGTTATGGCCGATAACCAATAAATGGTCAATAATATATTCTAAACTATTTTGTCAAAGAATTAAAAATAAAACACTAAAAACTAAACCAAATTATTGTAAATGCATTTAGGCATCACTAAACTGTAATGTACCGTATGTAAAATAAAGCAATAAGCCCCAAGAAGCCGTGGTTTACAGTGAATTTATAACAGCTAAGGGGTGTTTACGGTGGCCGAGAGAGCTCAACGCGCTGCAACTTCAGAAAACACATGGAAATAAAAAAGCACCAGCAAATCAAGAAAACATCTTCACCAGTTTGACAGCAGGTGCTGCAAATGCTCACAATGCAAACAAATAAAGAATTTTATTTGCAGCGTGTTTCTTTGTTTGGCTGTGCTGTGAGTATTTGCAGTGCATTTCTTTATTTGGTTGTGTTGTGAGCATTTGCAGCACGTGTGTTGTCAAATTGATGAAGTTGTTTTCTTAATTTGCAGGTGTTTTTTTCTATTTGCAGTGCGCTGAGCTCTCTCGGCCACCGTAGGTGTTGTTAAAACACCCTTAGCTGTTATAAATTCACTGTAAACGACGGCTTCACGGGGCTTATTGCTTTTATAAAACTGTTATTTCATATGTAGCAAGGTTTCACAAAATAAAACAAAGCAAATAAAATGTAATGATACTAATAAAAACATTATTCTTCCGCCAAACAATGTAGTTCCTCAGAAACAGTTGAGGTTGTGGTTGAAACAAAGTGGTTGCCGAGCAACACACAGATGTAAACAAAGGTGTATGTTTGTAGCGTAATTAACAACAGCTTCGAACACGGCTCAACCAATCAGAATCAAGGACCGGAACTATCCGTTTTATAATGGATATATTAATTTTGAGATTTGCCAAAGATTACATTAAACAAATTTATAAAATTGCTGTTTTTTATAGTATTAAATGGTATTTAATATAGCAATTTAATATAGTAATTTAATTTTAGTATTTAATATAGTATTTAATATTCATTTATATATTAAATGAATAATATAATACTTGTTGACGCATAAGCTGATGATTATTTAAACGTTATGGCCAATAACCAATAAATGGTCAATAACATTCTAAACAATTTTGTCCAAAAATTAAAAATAAATCACTTAAAACTAAACCCAATTATTTGAAATACATTTAGGCATCACTAAACTGTAATATACAGTATGTAAAATGGATATTAATTTTGAGATTTGCCAAAGATTACATTCAACAATATTATAAGATGACTGTTTTTAATTATTATCTTTAAGTTAATCTTTTAGATGATGGTAAAGGTAAACTGTAGAAAAAAAAAAAAAAAAGACTTTTCGAAGTTAAAACAGATAAATAAAACTTATTGGAGATTATTTTAAAGATTATTGGAGTTTGTTTTACAAGAAAATACTATAGTCTTTTTACTTTAAAACTTCATATTTAATTCAGTGTGTTACTCGCCATTTCTTTGTAATTATCTGTGAAATTTTACAATTTTTGAGTGAAAAATACATATACATACATATTAAAAAAAATCTAAATAAAATAATTTTACTACCAACAAAATTTATATCTATTTGAACACAAATGGGTGTGTTGGAGACAATACGACCCACAAGCTTATTTCCTTTAAATGTAATAAAAAAATTTCTATGTTTGTTTTAGAAAACCGAGTCGGGGCCGAGTCTCTCGTGACTCACCTTGAGTCTGCCAAACTCACAGGCCAGGTCCAGAGGGGTCTTCTTCGCCTTGTTGACAGTACAGGGGTTGGACTGGTGTTGCAGTAGCATTTCAGACTGAGGGGAGACACAGAAACACAGAGATACTGTAAAAGGGCAGCGAAGCTGTGTCTGGCTACATAAGGTTTCTGGAATTACACAATACAAAACATTGTCAAAAGCCATATCAGTTTTAGTCTACCCATATATGAAAAGCTGAAATAGCATTCAAAAAGGTCAAGGACTAAGAGGGAAAGGCCAAAGAAAAACTGTTGATTCTTTGTAAAATATTGCATTATATGGAACACTGTGACGTTTTGTGAGAACGAGTAGGACATTTGGAAAGGGAATACTCTGCATTTCAAGCCCAACAACAGGTCAGTCTAACCTGGTTCTGAGAGGTATCATATACACAGCAAGGTTCACTAAAAATGCATTGTTTTGAAACAAAGTCCTGGACCTGCAAAGTAATGCTATCTTTGCTGGGGACCTCTTTTCTGCCTCGAGCGTGCAACGACACGTCTTGCATTTTCCTTCCTTTTCCTTTAGAAAACATAAAACAGTATGTATCCTTTTTATCTAGCTGCCAGAGATCTGTAAACAGCCTCAAAAGCTTTTTTTTGGTTTGAGTCACAGCACATTCCTGAGTCACTATCAAAGTGCTGTTTTCAGCCTTTCTGCTCATTTATTTTGAACATACTACTAAGTGACATAACTAGCGATGCACTGAAACTTCAACAAACGGAAATAACCTGCCAAAAATGAAGTCCAAATCAAGTCCCCACCATACCTGTCAGACATACAGTACCTACTTTGATACAATGGACTGTGGTGTAGTTGAAAGTCTGAAACCTATTTGACTCGTGACATCCTTCTCTCTTTGTCAGGGTAGACTGGCACAAATTGGTCAATAGTGGAAGAGCAGTGTGCTACATACCACCTCATAGTGTCCATACTGTGCAGCCAGGTGGAGAGGGATCTGTCCATCTTGTGAAGCCATATTCACAGAAGCTCCGGCTCTCAGGAGCATAAGTACAGAGTCAGCCTTCCCCTGCCAGGCAGCATAGTGCAATGGACGCATACCTACAACGGTGAGCAGAAAATCATTATTTTCACAGCTACTCGTTCTGGAAAAAACAGGGCTTTCTTTCTCTGGTGGTGCAGTCATTTTTCAGTTGAAATGGGAAAAATCGTAACTACCTAGCTTGTCTATGTCCAGCCCATGCACAACGCATGTTTGGAGTTTGAATAAATTACTGTTTGTAGAAATATGTTTATAGGCTTTCAACATTTATTAAATTTGTTTTGATGGTATATTAAAGAGATGGCATATTAAAGACTCATGTTGTTCCAAACCTGTATGGCTTTATTTCTTCCATAGAATACAAACTAAGATGTTTAGAAGAATGACCAAGCTGCTCTTTCCCATACAATGAAAGTAGCTGGGGACAGGAACATTTATAGTCACCATTCATAGAGTGAGTTTGGAATGACATAATGGTGGGTAAATGGCAAAATCTCTTTAAATTGAAGTGCCCCTATTATGAGTAATGAAAGGTTCATATTTTGGTTTTGGGAGTCCCTAACAACAGGTTGACATGCATGCAAGATCAAAAAACATTTTGATTGTCTTATAATATGTATTTATTTTTACCTTACTTGCTCAACCACTCCCAAACGATTCGCTCAACAATTCGTTTTTCCAAACCCCTCCTTTGCGTGACGCTAATCTGCGGTGATTGGTCCGATTGGTTTCATTTTCATTTCATCATGTAACGCCTGATAAAGCAGTGCTGCTTTGTGTACAGTGTTACTGGGGAAACCACTATTTTTACTGCTCCAAAAGAGGCACCTAGTGGCAAAGAATGAATTTGCATTTTCATTCAGATCAACCCGAAAACACCAACAAGTGGGCGGGCAATATGCTAATGTTTCATGTTGACCTCAACATGAAACGACTTGGGATTCGTTTTAAAGACTACGCGTTTCAATGATTCAGAGTCGACTTTTTTTTTTTGAGAGAGACAAAAGCTTTTTACACGGTGCACTTTCAGATTTAAAACTTTGCAGGATGTTTTCATTCACTTAGAGCTGTGTTACACACTGCATGAAAGGTAATTTTCAAAAATTCATAATAGGGGCACTTTAATACAAAACTTTCACAATATTCCATGTACAGAAAATGAACATAACAGAGATTAGGACACATGGAGTATAACTATTTTCATATATTTTCTGGATATTGTGTAAAAAAAAAAAAATTATTGATTTATTATTAATATTTTTGGCAAAAAGAGTTAAATTGAAATTGTACAGTTTTGCAGTTGTATTGATGTTTTTGATAATGCTTTGGAAAAGATAAAGAAAAAAAATATGAAACCCTATATAAGACCACTTGGGACCATAATCACTTCATACTGGTCTTATGTGCTGATATTTTTTACAAAATAAAAGCTTGTGTTTACATGATATGTGTGTACTAATATATATATATATATATATATATATAAATAGACATGTATATATTTAAGAAATATTTACATATACAATCACACACACACACACACACACATATGCTAGTGCTGTCAATCAATTTTTAAAAAAAATTAACTAATTAATAACATTTTTTCTGAAATTAATCGCCGTTAATCCCACCTGACAGAGTTTTTAAATATACTTTTATATTTCAATAGTTTCACACTCAATCTTCAAATTAATGTAGAAACAACATAAAGACAGTATTTTTTTAATTTTTTGTAATTTGTTTAGTGGCAACTTTTTTATGACTGAAGGCAAGTATCACTGATACCAATACTACTGATGTCTCTAGGAAATTGCTCTTTTTTCCTAATATTTAACTATAGCCATTCAAAATTACAGTATAATTGAGAGCTATTAATTTTAACATTTATTAGACTTTAAAAATTAACAACTTCTAATTTAAGTGAACTTAAAACAATCTTCACATAAACCCATATTAATAAATGTCATATTTACCTGTGCCCTTCAGCAAGTAGGAAATATATAGAATAAAGTTATCAAACACTAAATTATAAATTAAATATAGATGAATCCTTAAAGCTACAGAACACAAACTGTTATTTTGGATTCGATTAATCAATTTGACAGCCTTAATATTTTTGTAACTTTTTTTTTTTTTCCATTTTATATATATTTTTCTTTATGCCTATATGACATGACCACTGCGATCTTCTGACTTCTAGTATTTTATCAGGTATCAGATATTAATTTTTGACATCTTTACATTATTTTGTGTCCACTTATTAATGTATTCTATATATTTAAATGTACTTTACTGCTGTTTTTGGACCTCACATTTTTTGAAGTCTATACCTTTTCAGAAAACAAAATGGTTATTTAAAAAAAAAACTAATTACACAAAACATTGCAAAGTAAGGAAATACACTCAAAATGTTTTACAAACTCATTGGCTACAGGATAAAAATGATAAAAGGTCTCACCATTACTGTCTTTGATATCCACGGTGGCCTGTGCCTCCAACAGCAGAGACAAAAGGTCAGTAGTGCCAGTGAGAGCCGCATGATGAAGAGCTGAAAAACTGAAGAACAGAGAAACGGTCCTGAAAACTACTCAAAAATCTCCTGTAAAATGTTAAAAGCTATTTAGAACTTTGATATGGTTATTGGTTAAATTCACAAAGCATGTCGTCAAAACAGAAACGTTTCTGATTTAAGTAAGAAAAGTAATAAACTGTAAACATGAAAAATATGGTGTATTTTATGCCCTGATGGCCCATACTGAATCAATATATTAGAAAAGGCCTTCATTGATTTTACAAACAGAACATGACAAATATGCACCTAATTTAGCAGAACAATAAACCATCTGGTGTGAAAGAGGGAAATGTTTGGCCGGTCTGGCGATGTTTCTGTCACAGGGTTCAATTGAGTACAACACTGTGATCAGTCCTGACGGCACAGCTAGAGCACTGCCCAATTAGCAGATAGATCTCTGCTTTCACAGTCATGTCATGACTGGGGATGGTCCAGCTTCTAAAATATGCATGTGTTTGAGGGAACAGACGACTGAAGAATGAATAAAAGAGCATTTCTTAACATAATTTAAAAGGATTGAACTCAACCAATGTGGATTAGGCCTAATAAAGTTGCATCTTCTCCATGTAGATATAAGTCATGGTCCTAAACATAATAAACAGTGTGCTGTTCTAGACAGATCTAGAGATCGAAGGGGTTGTTATTGTAAGTGAAAGAGCTGAATTACAGGATTATCATTTCTCAAATCTGCGATGACAAGTATACTTAGCAGTTACTAATCTATGGGACAATATGTGGTAGTAAGTAGTTGGCAAACTTTTGAACATCTTCACGCTCAGTTCTAGGAATGGCTATTAAAATGTGTCAGTGCAGCTAATAAGTATAAAATTAGCTCCCTAGATTAAGCTGACTTTTCCTTGCAGTCTCAGAGTGTTTCCGGGGTCTGAAACTGAATCTGGCGGAGCTGCGCAAATCCCAACAAAGCACTTCTGCCTGAGATAGATAAATATATAATTTGTATTAAAAATGTATCACAGGAAGAGAATACCAAGATTTCTTTAGATGTACTTGTCTTAGAGAGGAAACGTCCCTGTTTTCACAAGCAGCTAGCTTCTGCTTTGTACTGTACTGTAATTTGGTGTCAACGTGGACAGGTTCAATGATGCTCCAACTGAAGTTGCTCAGCATTTATTTAACAGTTTGAAGGATCAGTTTAGAGAAATTCCTTTCCAGGCCATAAGTGTAACTCAACATCTCCAGAAAATCCCTCTGAGTTGAGTTTAATGATGGATGAGACATTCATGCATTTTACAGTGCACTTGTCACAGCCTCATTTTACCAAAAACACCTAAAATAGAGGAGAATCTGGGCCTAAACAGAGTGCACACAGTACAGTGAATGAAATGATGAAATGAAATGGAGGACATTCCTCAATGGTCAATATATGATTGAAATTTCAAAAGTTTTCAAACAAGAACTAATTAAATATATTAATATTTATGAGACACACATATATGATTTTTAATGTTTTTGAAAAGTCTCTTATACTCACCATGACTGCATTTATTTGGTCAAAAATTGGTCAAAAAACTGTGGTTTTGTTACATATTATAACAATTTAAAATAACTATTTTCTATTTTAATGTATTTTATTTATTCCTGTGATGCAGAGCTAAATTTTCAGCAGCATTACTCCAGTCTTCAATGTTACATGATCCTTTAGAAATCATTCTAATATGCTGATTTGGTGCTCAAAGAAAATTTCATATTATCATCATGTTAAAAACTGGTGATTTTTTCAGTATTGTTTGATGAATATAAAAGTTCAGCCTAAAATAAAGAAATTACCCACTGTGTGGGATGTCAACGTGATGAATGTTATGTTCCTCATAGCTTTACATTAAACATCAAATTTTGCAGTCAGTGTGGGCAGACAAATTACTTTTAAAGGTTTTTCCAGGTTAGGACACGTAAGGTTCCCCGAACCCATTTCATACCTCCTCCAGTTTTCTCTTCAATGCATTGCTGTGGTGCTCCTACAAGCCCTTTCATGCAGAAAAGACAAACCGACCCCTTTATCTCACAACTTCACAACAACATATGAGCACAACTTCACACATATCATCTCCCAAAGAGACCTTACACCAAAATAACACCCAATACTGAAGCTTCAGCAGGGACTTGGTAAAAATCATATGAGAGTTTTATGAAACTAACAAATAAGAGATGGAAAAAAGCACCCTGCAGCTATTGTTCAGAAGCCACAGATGTTTAGAGTGAGTAACGCTGATGATTAATATGAAACATATCTGAAGAATGCTGTGTTCAATCTATGGTTCATCACACACTATCTGATCTAAACTTCTTAATTCAGCATGTCACCCTCTAAACACTACTGCGCATGCTAAAAATATCCCACTGGGATTTGACAAATTATTATATACTATTCTCATGATACAGATGGTGGTATGATTTAAAGTTCCTGATACTATAATGGAACGAAGGAATGAAGGAAGATACAGAAAGAAAGAAAGAAAGAAAGA
>JAFVLL020037197.1:0-83206 GCA_021397915.2 Tor tambroides | reverse complement strand
AAAAAAAAAAAAAAAAAAAAAAAAAAAAAAAAAGAGTACTTAATATAAAAATAATTCAAACTAGGGGCCAGGTTTGCCATCTTTTAGCTTTAAAATAGTACTGTCGGGATTTACTAAAGACGCGCAGTGAAGAATTAGCGCTAAAAAGGCGTGGAAACAGTTATTTTTGCTCCTGACCTTATTGAATATGCATTTGTAGGAGTTTCTGTTTCGGATGCAAAATTTATGGGAGGAGAGTATTAAAATGAATCACGCAACAACGTTTGCGCTAGTCAAATTACTGGTATTCGCGCCATTATTTAACGCCCAAACAAAAGCATGTCTTAAAGCAGGCGGTAATTTGCGCTGCTCTTGGTAGATTGGAAATGGAAATGATCTGGCATTGTTTGTGTTCTTTAATGTGCGCATTAAAGTTAAAGTAAATGTGTCAATAAATCACACGCAGAATTTTCCCCTCCCATCGGTGCGTTTATGGAATTGCGCTCTAACGCTAGTTTGCTCTGTCTATTAAATCTGGCCCTAAATGTAATGTTTTCAGACTTGCATTTAATTGCAATTAACATGTAATTGCATGTCTGAAAATATTACATTCAGTTTTTTGCTCATTTCATCGTCTGTCAGGTAAAACTAGAAAATCTGATCGCTAAAACAGCGGCACAACAAAAACACACAAGATCTGAGGTACTGTATCATTCATACACCCATGTTTACTACTTGTTAGGGGTTTGTTCTAATCCCAAACCTTAACCTACAATAGTGATACTTGACTAGTTAAGCAAACAAGAAAAACACGACCATGACATGGCTTAAGCATGAGTCTATAGATATCTATAGATGAAAACAACCAAACAAGTTCAAGTCAACACAGGCATCACCTTTACAGGCGTTCAAAACGTATTGCTGCAAGCTATTGGCACTCTGACTAGAAAGACGGCCAACGTTTTCAATTAAAGATGTCTTTTAGCAGGCAATAACTCAGATTTATAGCTTAGGTAATGGAATTAATGCATTTGAATTGGAAGATATAAGGGCACAGAGTTTGTTTTTTTCCATCTTATTCAGCTTCCATATAAGACATGCAATTCATTTCCAAGAGCATTTTTTCTCAGAGACATTATTGATGACAATGCATATGATTTATTTGATTTGTCTAGACACTCCCCGTGCTTTCCCAAGACAGAAGTATGCTTGTGTGTTTGGCATCTTCTGCCCCAATGTGTGTGATCTGTATTAACTGAGTGTCAGGGTGAAAGGTGAGCTCTGCCGTGAAGCAATAAAAGCAGAATTAAATCATAAATACAGTGTTACAACAACAAACTGTCAGCTTTAATAAATGATAGTGATGATAACTATGGAAACCAAACAAATCGCATTGTAATACATTGTAAAACAGATAAATATTTTTCTGGCTACTTTACTGTCATTGACTATTAATTCCCACTAGGGTCTAGACAGCTGACCTCAATGATGGATACTGAATACTGAACCATGTGTCTATACTGTTTATTTGCACAGTGCCCAGACTCATCTATTTAGAATATTCTCATTAATATTTGAAAATGAATACAAGTGGCCATTCTCAGGAATTTATGTCATTTGTGCATGATTTTTATTTTATTTTTTTTACATTATATTTACCAATAAATAACCAATAGTTAACTACATTACTTCAACCCTGTTCAAAATTACACTATACCTGGAATTCAAATACTTTCCATCAATTTCAATAACTGAGTAAATTGTGATAGTTTTGATTTGGATATTTGAGTTGAATATTTCAGGGTTGAAATAAAAAATAACGGCAAATACTTATTCCACAAAACATCATTTAAAGTCAATATTCTTTGTACTTAAAAAAGACCACTATGATGTATACATACACACTACCAGTGAAAAGTTTTTAAACAGTAAGATTTTTAATGTTTTTTAAAGAAGTCTCTTCTGCTCACCAAGCCTACATTTGTTCCAAAGTACAGCAAAAACAGTAAAATTTTGAATATTTTTACTAATTAAAATAACTGTTTTCTATTTGAATATATTTTAAAATGTAATTTGTTCCTGTGATCGAAGCTAAATTTTCAGCATAACTACTCCAGTCTTCAGTGTCACATGATCCTTCAGAAATCATTCTAATATGCTGATTTGCTGTTCAATTATTATTAATATTTAAAACAGCTGAGTACATTTTTTTTTCAGGATTATTTAATGAATAGAAAGATCCAAAGATCAGCATTTATCTGAAATAAAAAGCTTTTGGAACATTACACACTATACCATTCAAAAGCTTGGAGTCAGTTTATTTATAATAAATATTTATAATATTACAAGATTTTTATTTCAGATAAATGCTGTTCTTCTGAACTTTCTGTTCATCAAAGATGAAAAAATTCTACTACTTCTGCTACTACTACTACCAATAAAATGTTTTTTGAGCAGCAAATCAAAATATTTTTCAGAGTAATGATGCTAAAAATTGAAATCACAGGAATAAATTACATTAAAAAATTTAAATGATAAACATGTTTCAAAATGTTACTGTTTTAGCTGTACTTTGTATCAAATAAATGCAAATAAATGTATTTATTTTCAGAACAGAATTTAAAATACTAATAAAGGCTGTAAAATAAATAAACCAACTGGTTTAAAATAGAATGTTAAAGCATTAACATAACATTTTGGTTGAATTCTACTATTATTGTAGTTGACTAATATTTAAAATTTCCATAAAATATAATAATGATGAATAGGAAAGTGTAAACATGCTAAATCAAGGAACTCTTGAAATATTCCTATACTTTTACAACAGTTTTACCAAAGTGTCCACACACACACACACACCAGGACAGAAAAACCTCTAGGGTTTTTCTCAAGACAAGTGTGTTTGGAAGACACTGCGGGACGGTTTCCTGAAGACGGATTGTCTTGAGATGTCCATTTAATGAAAGTCAGGAAAGCTGAAAGAGCTACTTTTCTCTTTTCAGAGTATGAGTGTGAGATTTGGAAACTATGAGAGTGAGATGTCAGTCTGATTTATTGGCCGTCATTTTCACTGACCTCATAATATATTGAGTGTGTTGATGTTACACAATGCAATCTTTCATAAATCTTAGGTGAATAAATGCACAGGTGAGAGTCATCTGAATTACTCATGCACTAACAAACGAAGAATAAAACAGATGCATGACAGTCTTGATCGATTCTCTTTCCTGGTAAAAAAATAAACAAAAACACAATTGGATGAGGTGGGTGGTTTGGCAAACAGAGAGCACATAACTTATTCCTGCTTAAACTGACAATCATTGTGTATTAAACATGACTTTTCTTCTAAAACTGCTCAAAATGTCCTCTACCAGTTTAAATACAATATTTATTCAAATTAATGCTCTAAAATAACTCATTTTGAAATCCTAATGACATTACATCACATATGATCGCCACATTTACAAATTTAAAAAGCCTACTCAGTTTTCAGGAACTTGGTCCTGCCAGTCACAGTGAAGTAATAAAGGAGGAAGTAGCACAGATACTATTACCCCTAAATGACAAAAGATGATGATTATTACAGTAAGTAATTATAAAAATGATAAGTATAGGATGTGGGGGGGGGGGGATCAAAATACTGTTCTTGGCTGTGTCACACCTGCCACAGTTATAGTATGTGCCTAAAGAATCCAAATGTTAGGAGAAAAATGGGAACTAAGTCCTTAATTAGTCTTGCTTAAGCACATAGAAGCATTTCAGCACAGATTTTGCTGTGCCCACTATAGGCGTTAATTGTATTAATAATAATACACAGCAGTATATTCACACATAATGATAATACTTAATATTATGTGATTAGTATAGTATTATTAATAAAGGAAAATATTCAAACTTAATACAAAATGCTAAAATACATAAAATTAAGATTTTTTTTTATTTGTCCCCTCAATAACCATACCAAAAAAAAAAAAAAAAAAGGATTTTTGGCATAATTAAATTCATTTAAAAAATTAATTAATTAAAAAAATATTGGAGAAAATATTAGATATAAACAGATAAGTATCTACTTTGAGACAAAATCAATGTAGGACCACTTGAGGTATAGCTGTCATAACTTTCATGTTCAATTTATTTTAATACAGAAATAATACAAAAAAAAAAAAAAACACATTTAACATACCTGGTGCAATTGATGCCTAGCCTGATGCCTATACCAACATATTAGAAAGGATTGATTATATAAAGTAATCCACTTTTATTTTATTTTTATTTTTTTTTCTATTTATTTATTTATTTTATTTTACTTTTTCTTGTCAGACTGTTGAACTATTGATATGTCTGTTATTGTTCCTTCCTTGACTGTTTGTTCAAATTATGTCATTTTGTTTATATAAAAAAGACAAAAAAAAAGTTGAACACACACACACAACAAACAATTCAGTAACATTTCAGGTTGACACTTCTTTACATTTCCTATAATTATGTGAATTATTATAAAACAAAATTCAAACTTGACACACTTCAAAAAAAAAACAAATGGTCTACCAAATGGGTTTTGAGAGACAGACAGACAGACAGACAGACAGACAGACACATAGATAGATAGATAGATAGATAGATAGATAGATAGATAGATAGACAGATAGATAGATAGATAGATAGATAGAGATTTTCATGTCATAAACAAAACTTTTCAAAATAGATAGAGATTTTCATGTCATAAACAAAACTTTTCAAAATAAGTAAATAAATACATAAATAAGATATGACCCTGCAATGTTTGTTGTCCTTACGATAGATAGACAGACAGACAGATATACAGACAGATAGATAGACAGACAGACAGATATACAGACAGATAGATAGACGGACAGACAGATAGATAGATAGACAGACAGATATACAGACAGATAGATAGACGGACAGACAGATAGATAGATAGATAGACAGACAGATATACAGACAGATAGATAGACGGACAGACAGATAGATAGACAGACAGACAGATATACAGACAGATAGACAGACGGACAGACAGATAGACGGACAGACAGATATACAGACAGACAGATAGACGGACAGACAAATATACGGACAGACGGACAGACAGACAGATAGATAGACAGATAGAAGGATGAATAGATAGACAGATAGACAGACAGATAGATAGATAGATAGATAGATAGATAGATAAAATCAGCAACGATGCATATCAGTATCATATCATATCAATATATGAAACACATTACATTTTACTGTTTCCCTAATATTTCATATTTGTTGTGGTTTGATAAATGGCTTTGCTTGTATTCATTCTGTCTGTATTTCATTCATAAATAGATTTGTCAATAAAAAGGTGGAACAAAGTTTCTCCATCATTTACTGATAAATGAATTCCTTACTATACGAGTACTGAACCAGAGAATTCATTTGTAGTTTGTAAATATATAAACTTGTACACGTTCAAAAGTTTACGCTTTACATGCTGCCAATATATTAAAATTGTAATTTTCAGTCAAATATACAAAAATGTGTATGCTTCACATACAAATACCTACAAATCCAAACGAGATGGCACTGGATGACAGGCCCATTAACTCGTCACCAGCTCTGTATGTTGTAGGAGACTATGGGGATCTACTTGCATTGCCTTGAGCTTGTTCTGCAGTTGGTGAGGTAGAAAGGTGTTGAAGGCTCTACAGAAGTCAAAGATCAGTCCTGACAGTAGTGCCAGACATAGCCAGGTGGAAGCAGCACCTGGCTATGCAACTGTGTGCTTGCAGTGGGACTGGATCAGAGCTGTTTAAGGACCAACCTCTCAAAGGTCCTCCTGATGCGTGAAGTGAGACGAACTGATCTAAAGTCCTCACAGGTGCCGGGGAGCCCTGGAAACGTTCACAGTGCTCTCCAGAGTTGGGGCACCTTCATCGAACTCAACAAGAACAGCTGCACAAGAGAGTCACATCTGTCGAAGATATGATTCAGCTCATTTTCTCCTCCACACAAGTCTGGATTGATGTCATGGTAGCAGACGTGGGAACAATTCTCATCAGATGAGAGTGAAAGACAGGTGCTAATTGCTTGGTCACATTTGATTCTGTCTCAGTTAAGCGAGCGCTTAGAGGTATTCTGGGATCTTCTGAAAGCTTTGCAGTAATTTTACTTTGTGTCTGCTTTCAAATGAAGGCTGTGGAATTGCTATTTTCTACCTTTTTCTTACATTTTTTTTTATTTTACTGTCAAAACAAAAGAAAAAAAAGGTTTAAAAAGTCTCAAATAAAATTTTTTTTTGGTTAATTCAGTTGTGGACAGTACAACATATAAAACATTCATCCTAGCAACACAGCAATAAACAAATTACTGTAATATTAAAACTCAAGTCCTCTGAGATCATTTAAGGGAATAGTTCACCCAAAAATGAAAATTTGCTAAAAAATTTGCTCATCCTCAGGCCATCCAAGATGTAGATAAGTTTGTTTTCTCATCAGAACAGATTTGGAAAAATTTAGCATTATATCACTTGCACACCAATGGATCCTCTGCAGTAAATGGGTGCCGTCAGATTGAGAGTCCAAACAGCTGATAAAAACATCACAATAATCCACAAGTAATCCACACGACTGCAGTCCATCAATTAATGGCTTGTGAAGTGAAAAGATGCATATTTGTAAGAAACAAATACATCAAGGCGTTTTAACTTTAAACAGTTGCTTCTGTCCAAAATACTAGTCCATAGACAACAATTACAATAACGTTTCCTTCATTGAAAAAGTCCATCACCTGTTGTCCTCTCACATCAAAATCCAATTTTTGTTCAGAATTTTGGACTGTTTTTGCTTGCAAACAGTGCTTTATCTGTGCTTATTTCTCTCCTGATTCATATGAGACAACTTTTACATTGGAGAAAGCAATATAGTGGATAGAGGAATTTTTGTTAAAATGCTTAGTTAAAAGTTAAAAACGCTTTAATGATGGATTTGTTTCTTACAAATATGCACATTTTCACTTCACAAGACGTTAATTGATGGAACGGTATTGTGTGGATTACTAGTGGGTTATTGTGATGTTTTTATCAGCTGTTTGGACTCTCATTCTGACAGCACCCATTCACTGCAGAGGATCCATTGGCGAGCAAGTGATGCCTAATTTCTTTAAATCTGTTCCGATGAAGAAACAAACTCATCAACATCTTAGATGGCCTGAGGGTGAATACATTTTCAACAAATTTCTATTTTTGGGTCACTTATTCCTTTAACTACAATTGAACAAACACAATGCAGTCAGATATCAAAATAACAGAACTAAATTTCCTGCAGTTACTATTGTAATAGCGCATACATGCTTAATGCAAATATTTTACCATGTCATGCATGGTGTTTATGTAAAACAAGAAAGAGAAAATCAATCACTCCACCGGAATCTGCAAAATTGCTGTTTTCTTTAGTAAAGCAAAATAGACTGCTACACTTTTGTATTCTAAGCATTTTTTGTCAATCTAAGTACAAGCTCCACTTTCCACTGTAATGATAATAACCACAAAAACTCATAAAAACTTTTCTAAATCCCAACACAGCAGAACATTAATCTACAACAAGTCCCCCGCTCAAAAACACATAAAATAACATTTAATTTCAATATTTAGGCCTACTCTCCCCATCCAGTCCTATCCGAGGCGTGCTGGGAACAAGAAATCCCCCACTCACTTTCAGCAAATGCTACATTAACACCCACAGAAATTATTCATATATATATATAGTCCCAATGCAAATGGATCAAGTAAACTTCTGTTGGACAAATTTTAATGGCTGGCACAGAAATTGCAGTGAAATTAAATTGAAGAATCTTTATCATTAGCACATTTTAATTAAGTAAATTGAAAAAAGTGGGAAAAACAGTTTTGAGCGTTTTTTGAAAATCCAAATTAAGCTCCAAAGGAAACTAAAATTCACTAATTAAATTAACCTCCTCCACACTTCAGAGTTTTATAAACCAAAATTGCCACATCCTGCCACAACAAAAATGTGTGTGTGTGTGTGTGTGTATAGTCATGGGTGTCACAGATGTCTTGTTGGTGACGTCAAATTGGATACATATTTAATTTTGAGTAATATATGATCAGTGGATATATATCATATTGTAATATCAGCTTGTTGGTAATTTGCTTTGTGCATGAAAAGTTCAGGTTTATAACCCACTGTAACATATTGAGCTGAACATCAGGAGTTTGTTTGCATTTGGTTTTGTCATATCACTAAAATGGTTAGTGAGCTGTGGGGAAGCAAAAGGGAGGAGGAGAGCACGTCTAATAGCTGTGTGGGAGAGAATACTGCAACCGCAATGACAACTCAACAAAACATGAAATATAACAAACTGTAGCGCCGGATCGCATTCTATTCAAAGTTAACAAATTTTAACAAAATGACAACTCCTGCTCAAGAGTTAGAAACGCTTCCTCTATTAGATACATACCTGTTGTGAGTTATTTCATAAAATGAAGACGTGTCCCTACCAAGGGATCAAGGTTTGGTTGTTTAGCGTGGTTCAGTTTGCCCCTGCAGGTGAATGTCATGACTACACCATCTGCACAGTTAACAAAAATAACAGTTTGCTAATTAAGCTATGGAAACGTTATTTCTGAAGGTTCTCTGAAAGTTCAAAATGTACACTTTTTAAAATGTTTGAAAAACTTTTTTTTTCTTGTGAACATTACAGAAAACATATGGAAAGAAAATCCATTTTGCAAGTGTTATTTGAACATTACTTCTGAGTGGTCACTGAATTTTCTGAAACAAGTAACGTTTAAAAACATTAGAAGAATTTCCAACTAAAATGTTTCAGAAAAACAGGTTTTAGAAACAATGTAAGTAACATTTTTAGAATGTTATTAAAGATCACATAACTTTGAATGAACATTCTATTAACATGATTGAAAGAACAATTACATTGCAATTAATTCATTACATTTTTTGGAGGGCTCTTTAAACCATATAATGGATTTTTTTTTTTAACCTGTTGGCTGTTTTAAATTTCACATCTCAGGAAGGGTTTGCTAATGAAGCGATGTCATTATGTGACTAGTCACATGACATTTACAGCTTAAGGGACTGGTTTCAAAAAGTGGTCAAATGTGCAAACATATCATGCACAATTTGAGCAACTTCCACTGAGAAAGTGGAAGTTGCTTCATATAGTACAGACCTCTTTGGTCTTTATAAATGATTATTATGATTTACATTAATTCTCATATATCTTAATTCCATAAAATGGCTACAACACACTTGTCCTGTATTTCTATTTGTCACGCTGCCCTCTTTAAGTCCAATAACAAGCTGCTTTCCAGTTCATGAAGTCTTTTGCGTCTAGGGGTGACAAACACATACAGTGAATTGCTTGCAGATTAGATTATATTTCTGTTTATTAACTTTCTGAAGAGGTGTAATGAGTGCAGTAAGGGTAGATTTGGTTAGTGCACACGCGCTCTACTGCTTGGCTCATTTTAGGGAGTGAGATGGAGAGAGACGGGAGAAAAGTAGGGAAAGAGAGAGGGACGGAGAGCGAGAAAGGGAGAGTGAGCGAGCCATCTGGACATCGCCTGCCTCTGGGGACAGGGGGCACCATATTGGGTCTGGCTCTCTCTTCAAGGCACATTTCACAACATTTGCCAAGAGACCCGGATAACAGCAGCACTGCGACCGAGACCGCTGCTTATAATTCATCCAAGCTGTTGGTTTGCATCTCACAACATCTCTCAATGTTAAAGCTGTCACTTTCAGCACTCCTCCAGCCCTCTGGGTATTGATTAGGTTCTGGCACACATAATGGTTACAGGGATTAAGGAGAAGATGCCCAGATATGATCTATTGCTCGCACCTCATGCGTGCATGCATGATCACATGATCTCACTGCATGTTGTTTATCTGAGCATGGAGATTTTTCCCTCGCAGGGATTATATCAGTGTAGATAATATACTCTAAAAGAGCTCAGCTGTTTAGCTAATATCTTCAAACTATTTGCTCTCAGGGGACATTGTTTACTATGAAAATGGCATTTCTGCTTATCCGAGGGATTTAGCATATAAACTATAGAGCATTGTAATGTTTAATTTGGATTTCATAATTTGAAAATTATGCTCTTGATAATAAGAAGCCGACTTTTAGGCTGACCTGTGTGTTTTTTGGTTGTTAAAATACGTTCTTGTATCCCAGGTCAATGTGCACTGAGTACTATATAAGTAAGCCATTCATATACTGATTTCTTGAAGTAGTTGACTACAAAATCACCCAGAAATCCCTAGTAACCCCCTAGTAACCGCAAAATGACATGACAGCCGTATCTCAGCACCAGAATGCAATAAACACCAGCAACCATGTTTAACACCACAGCAACTCACCATAGATGCTTCAGGAACAATGTATAACATTTTTAGAATGTTATTAAAGACCACATAACTTCAAATGAACATTCTAGGTTACAGAAAACATGCTGAATGTCTTTACAGAAACAAGATTGTGTTGTTGCAAGGTACAAGTCAAGCAGAAAAAGACAATATACTGCTGATTTACGTACCTCTTTGAGTTTTAGACCGGCAGAGCACGGAATAAAGCCACACATTCCAGCTTTCTACACTTATGTCTGACGTGCTTATGTTTTACATGGTGTGAGAATGTGAAAAAGCCACACAAAATCCAATCTGAGCGGTCAGACTGAAACAGATTTCCAGAAATGCGATTTGAATAGGATTTCAAACCACATATGAATGTAGCTTGAAACGGATTTGTAAAAATTGGATTTCATGTGATTTTTTTGGCCGTTCACACTTTCTAAATTTGATTGGATTCCAATTGACCCTTCGCAAAGACCCGTCCCCCTGTGGCGCTCCCATGCCACACATCATGATCTTGCGCTGCGAAAAATACGTTGCAGAGCAAAGAGGAAACTGACAATGCACCGACAGACAAGACAGAGCAGGTTACTTTTGGTATGAAACAAAGTCTCAGCTTTCAAATTTTGTCGTTTTTGCACAATAATTCAAACAATAACTACCGTTTTGAGGCTCTTTAATGTGTCGTGAGAGATTGCTGTAGCACCTCAGTTCAAGCGTCACGTGAAGCGATCATCTCTCCGTCTTTACTAGTTATAGCATGAAATAAACACGAATGAACATCAGAAGGTATCTTGTTTCAACCGTGGAAAGATCGATACACAATTTTTCAAGTTCAGGACCACCAACGTTAATCTACTCTCCTTGTCCGGCTTGTCTGTTGGACAAAAATAGTGGATTCTGCATTATGATTGGTCAGATTGAATGTCAGTCAAACTTCCCACAAAGAGTCAAATGGATATGCGCAAAAATGGGATATGGACTTATAGTCTGAACAAGGCCAAAAAGATCAGATTGCATGTAGTTTGTCCTGTTCACACTGCAAAAAATTTGGGGGTTTGGGTCACATTTTCTTGCAGTGTGAACGTAGCCTGTGAGTACCACTAACCACTCAAATTTTATTCAGATCTGAGTGCTTATTGCTGCTAGCTTTATTTTAATTGAAAAGGAAATCATTGAAAATGTAAGTCGGAAACAATTTTGATTAAGCATCAGCAGCGATCAGCTGTTTGTTTGTCTTTGTCATACGAGGTCGGTTTTGCTGCATACACAATGACCTGTTTCCAAATGCTCTGTGACATTTCGTTGCTCTTGCAGTGTGCATGAGTCGTGAACAAAAGCACAGCACACAGCAGATGAAGGGTAAAGGAAAGCACAAACACAGGCGATTTCCTCAGGAAACACTCCACCAGAGGCAAGCATCTCAGAAATTCTCTTTTCTCTCCAGTGATAAAGGCACGTCTATTTGAAGCTAATTAAATGCAGGCTAGTGGCTCAATCTTGTGCTTCTGAGCGCTGCATGCAGAGGGTTTGTTTCAGAGCGGTGAGATGGAAATTGTGTCTTTATCTTGTCGTTGCAGTGAGCTGTAAAGGGCTCTGTTCATCCAACCACACATTACACTGTGGATACAGGACTCAAGGAATCCCGAGCCCTTGAGGGGAGGTACCTGTTAGCGTGTGAAAACGAAGAGGATGTATGTTTGGGTGTAAGTGAGAGCAAACGAGTGGGCGGCTCGTGGGGTTGAATACAAGTAACGTTTGTTTGCGAAAAGGCCTCGTGAACTCTCCTTTGATGAATCGAGATGTTCCTTGCGGCGACTGCATACTTATAATAATTGCTCTTCTTTCAAATAAAAAAGCCCAGCATATGCGAGATACAGTACTTTGATCTAAGCTATTAAACAAATGAAAGAAATGAGCCGGAAATAAGATAATTCATAGATAAACAACAGTGGTGTATGATGATGAGGATGGAGCTGGCAGAGCACAGCTGCTCAGTGGTGGATCTCTGAAGTGCTGTTGCCATGGAGGAGCTGTTTCTAATGCTGCGCTAGATTCATGAGTCATGCTCGGCTCTAGTATATGTTTAAGGAGTTGAAAGGGGTCAAATCATGAGAAACTGAAATTTCTTTTTACAAGTTTGATGTACTGTGAAAACATTTAGGTACTTTCAGAGCTCAAAACCTGCTCCACAAAGACTGTTCTGCAAGAGAACCTTGTTCTGGGGTTCGTGCAGCATAGTTTTTCAGATTTTTAGCATTACAGAAATATATACATCAACACGTTTACATGGCAACAATGACTATTCAGTAATCAGATTATTCTACATAAACACAAGAAGAATTAACAAGGTTACAAAAACTTTTAAAAACCATGTTGAAACATAGTACCATTCAATTTTTTAAAATTGTTTTAAAGTGCTAGAAAATAAAATACAAAAGATTTCTCTTTCAAATAAATGTTTCTTTCGAACTTTCTATTCATCAACAAATCCTAAATTAAAATGTATCACACAAAGATATCTGTGTAATAATAAGAAATGTTTGTTGAGCAGCAAATCATTATATTAGAATGATTTCTAAAGGATCATGTAACACTGAAGACTGGAGTAATGATGCTGAAAATTCAGTTTTGCCATCACAGGAATAAATTGCATTTTGAAGTATATTCAAATAGAAAACAGTTATTTTAAATTGTAAAAATGTTTCACAATATTACAGTTTTTACTGTATTTTTGATCAAATAAATGCAGCCTTAGTGAACACAAGAGACCAATAGTTTTGTATATATTAAATAAATAGTTTTAAGACCCCCAAACTTTTGATTTGACTTCCATTTGAGGGGTTCTGGGCATAATGAGGGTGGCCATATGCCCAATCCCACTGTATGTTTTCCCAAGAAAATGTAATTAAAAACAAATAAAAATAACATTAAACAAAAAAATTAAAAAAAAATGTAAAAATTATATTATACAAGGCTTTTTTGTTTGTTTGTTTTTTTTCATCGCTTAGTTCCAGAATTAGTCAGATCACAATGCAACACAAATTAAGTAAACCATATTAAACAAGTTTTAGAAGTAACTTGCAAATAAGCAAGTTAGTTAATAACTCAGACATCTGAGGGAACTTTATCGCCCCCTTGAGTACTGAAGTTTGCTGTGTCTGCCTTCACATACCAGTGTAACGCAAGACTCTCAGTTACGCCAGGTGCGCCATCAACTCCCAAATCGCACAAAACCTTTCCATCTTTATGACTGTCCTCAAACATAAGGCCTTTTTGCTCCGCTCACATAATTAAGATGAGATTTATCTCTGTAGCAACACCACTTTCTAAATGAGTTTCTGACATTTTCCTGACATTTTGCTTCCTCAAGTGGCCCAAACTCAAAATCCCCACCCTGCAAAACACAGCTGTGCCAATTCCCCTCGCTGCGGCAGTGCAATGGAGAGATGTCAACTTGATAGACATTCACAGACTCAATTATACCATATTGATCTCCAAGGCTAAGAGGTTTAAACAACATAGACTAGCCTCAAACGGCTAATAGCCTATGTCACTGTCAGCAAACATGACAATCTATCCACACACACACACACACACACACACACACACACACACACTTGGTTTTACAGTAACAGCTTGCTGCAAAAGCGAACTTGGCTGCAGTTACAGACAATTGGCGGTGGAAAGTTATGCAAATCCATCTCATTTTGGCCAATTGCAGGTTCCTATGGCTATTATAACTGCTAATGCGTGCACACCTGTGCCTATCTTGAGTAAATAAGTGCAGAGCTGGGAGTGGCATTATGGTTGACGGAGGAATTTGCCGTGCACCACTGAACCACAGCTGCTGCCCTCCTCCACATGTGTTTACACTGCCTCAGTTTGATTAACAACTAGTGATCCAGAACGCCTTATGTCTGACTCTGAGAAGTTACTTTCATTCTTATTTTACTCAGCGAAGACTAAACAAACCAAGGAGGTTACATTTGGGCAAGAAAACAACACTTGCAGTTGTAGTCTGCACTCTGGCGCTGTCAAGCGTTTGTGACCAATATACACTATCTAATTTTCTATGAAAGACGTCAGCTCAAAGCTGCAGACTTGCAAAGACTTTTGATAACTAGCATCAACTTCTGTTAATCAGACTGTAAATCAGGGCAAAAATCGATTAGTGTATTCTAGCCTTAAAGGGGTCATCAGATTGCCATTTTCCACAAGTTGATATGATTCTTTAGGGTCTTAATGAAAAGTCTATAACATACTTTGGTTAAAATTTCTCAATGGTAGTGTAAAAAACACCTTTTTTACCCTGTCAAAATCAGCTCTGTTTTCAGCAAGCCATTCTATTGCATGTTGCTTTAAATGCTAATGAGCTCTGCTGACCCCGCCCCTCTCTTCCGTGGGGTGACGAGCAGACTGCAAACTTCAGCCACGAAACAGGCTAACTAGCACATTTTAGGAAAGGCTATTTGCAAAGATTCTTAATAAACCCTTATACTCACTTTTTCTGTAGATGAAGCTGGATCACGAATGATTCGCGCGAACATAGACGCATTTAGGCAGATCGGGATCAGCGCATTCCCTTCAAAACGAAAGTAACGTTAATCCTCTGCATCTTCAGCGGCTCAGATGTCAGGAGTAAATGACAACTGCTATGTCATTATTACATCCAACAACAAAACACCTCAATCGCTTAATCGGTGACGTTCTTGTCTTCCCCTGCACCGGAGTCGACACAATGGCGGACAGCTCTCAGCTCACTCAGGGCGGGTCTAAGGTAAGACGGCCGTGTCAATCAACTATCGTGGGAGCGGTCTGTGCAGAACTATGTCATTCTGACAGGAATCTTAGAACAGCCTGATTTGAGAAAGGGGATTTTAAAATAGGGATTTTAAAAAAACCACTAGGTAGATTTTTATCATTATAGGATGGATGTGTACACACACTTCAACTTGTAAAGTGAATTTTGCATCCGTTGACTCCTTTAAGTTATAAAAACATTTCTGATTGCTCTGTGCATGTTCAAAAAGTCTTTTTTCATGTTTATTAAGCATTTTACTTTTCCGTGTTGAAAAAAACAGCATATGCTAGTTAGGTATGTTTTGAAGCATGGCAGCTGGTTTGAGCGGTTTAACCTGGTCCTTAGTTGGTCATGAGCTGGTTATAAGCTGGCTATGAGCTAGTCCTGAGCAGGAGCTAGTTGCTTAGGACCATCTTAGGACCAGCGCATGACCAGCTTAAACCAGCTCATAACCAGCTTATAACCAGCTCAGGACCAACTTAAACCACCTCAAACCAGCTGTCATGCTTCAAAACATACCTAACCAGCATATACTGTTTTCTTTCAACAGGGTTGCATTGTACAAAATTACATTTGTATGAAAAGCGTAAAGTTCATTCATTATGAAACCAGTTCACTTCAGTGATCGGCAGCTCTACTGTCGTTATTCAGATTGAGTGTGTTACTCCTTAAAAAGTAATTAATTTAGTTACTTCTGGACAGTAGAGGGGGAAGCTCAAACAAACCTTTTAGCTGTGCTGCCATTCTGGATTGCATTTTTTGTTTTTTTTTTGCTTATTAGCATGGTTTGATTGGATCATCAAAGGTCAGCAGCAAAGACATTTCAAAGTTTTTATTCATTTTGAGGAATACTGAATCTGTTGTGTGAGTGAGATGAGTAAATGCATGTTCACATTAGAACTAGTAACATCATGTTTACATAGTGACAGTGCACACAAAGCCTCTGCACTACTCCTGATTTCTCTCAACATGGAGACAAGAGAGCTGTCAGTCAATAAATGTAACTGGCATTACTTATTTGAATAAGTATCTCAGATTTTTTTTCTCGTAAATTAAAAAGTAATGAGTTACTTTACTAATTACTTGAAAAAAGTAATCTGACTATGCAGCTCCCGTTACTTCTATGCATCACCCCCAGCACTGTTCATAACTTTGAGAGAACCTAACTACAATGATAGCCAATGTTCTGCTTGGTTGTTGTGGCTGTATGTTGTATAACAAATTTTGTACATTTTCTTGGTGGAGGGTATTTTTATTACC
Organism: Tor tambroides; assembly: GCA_021397915.2. Classification (NCBI taxonomy): domain Eukaryota; kingdom Metazoa; phylum Chordata; class Actinopteri; order Cypriniformes; family Cyprinidae; genus Tor; species Tor tambroides. The sequence continues at coordinate 66,778 of JAFVLL020037197.1, read as the reverse complement.
TCTGGTTTGTTTCCATGGCAAAATCATGTCCACTCAGGCCCTGGGGCTGAAATATATTTCAGAATACATATAGAATCTGATCAGGTGGCTGTGACCTTCTGAAATAAGAACGCACAAGTACATAAACTATAACTTATTTGGTCCATAATTTAGCTGATGTCCGTCTCTTTGGCTCTCTCTGCTGTAGTGGGAGGTGAAGTGTTAGATTCGCATTTGATGATGTATGTAAACTGTATGTGTGTGCGTGTGTGTGCGTGCATGCCCTGCAGCCAGCTGCCCGATCTGCTGTGTACAAACGCACAGATATTTCACACAGCACGCCGTAATGAATCGATGCAACTCTGTGATTTTTTTTCTGCAAACCCTGCTTTTTTTGCTGTCTTGTTTATGCCTGCCTGATTTTAATCATACGTCTTGTTTCATATTCACTCTCATTGGAGGCTGTTTTGCAAAGCGTTTTTACACTTTGATCCTACCCAGGCTGATGTTCCCTCCAGAATAACAATGAAGATGTATGTATTTACGAATTAAAGATTTCTTGTCAGGGATATTTGTATTTTTTTTAAGTATATAAAAATCTCTTTACACACAGTGTCTGCTTACTGTCTTTTATTCAAATTTACCCAGTCAAACATGGCAAAAACTCTCTTTTCAATTATTGTGACAAATTATTATCAAAACAGAAGTCTCGTTTTATCTTGGTCTCTGTGGCTGCAGCAGGATTGACATCAAAACGAAAAACAGGAGAAAAAGAGAAAAATAATCGAGCCACGAAGTACAATCCAATTTGGCATACCAGCACAAAGATGGCCGAGTGCCCTGGAGAAGACAAATAATATTAAACACAGCGTCAGTATTTCCAGGAAAATGCATTTTGAGAGATGTCCTGAGGCAATGCAGCCCTGTTATTGCACTAAAGTGAAGTTAGGATGCCAAAAGTATGCTGGTTGTTTTGCAAGGGTAAACTATAAGGCAGGAAAAGAACACTTAGTTCTCACTGACTCATTCTAAAATCACTGAAGACTTCAAATGTTTCTGGTCTTATTGTGTATAATTAATCAAAGCACATTATACCAAAGATAAATATATTTGTTTACATAAAATGTAATCATTTGCACATTTTTGGCACGGCATATAGGCCAAGCAAGTAGATATTTCATCATTGTTTTGGATAGAAGCATCTGCCAAATACTGTATATATGTAAATGTTTTTAAATAGTTACACAGTTGATTAATATAATAATGATTTCATTTACACAAACTGACATTACATCCATGTTGTACATTTTAGCAGTTCTTGCATTATTGGGTATATGACCTATGACTTTAGTGGTGTTAGTGGTATTTTGAAAAAAAAAAAAAGGAAGTTGAGAAAACTGGAAACCAGTTTCAGAAATATTTGAGTATTTTTATGGTTGTTTTATGGGTGTTTCAGGTGAAGTTTCTTAGTAGTATAACTTGTGTATCAAGTAGGGCTGTGCAATCAATCGCATGCGATTCTCATGCGCATCTCGTCAGTAAAGCCGGCTACGTGATTGGCGGTAAATCTCCATCACCTGTTTTCAAATGGAGCGGCAGTTAATTAATACACAGAGCCGTAGTTCACTGACAAGCTAGGCAATATCGCGTTCATTATAGCAGATGAATCACATTCGATTATGAACGAGATATTGCCTAGCTTGTCAGTGAACTACGGCTCTGTGTATTAACTGCCGCTCCATTTAAAAACAGGTGATGGAGATTTACCGCCAATCAAGGAGCCGGCTTTACTGACGAGATGCGCATGAGAATCGCATGCGATTAATTGCACAGCCGTAGTATCAAGTATGTACTCATCGAAATGGAAGAAACTTTCAGAACACTAATCACCCTAATGGTGACTAACACATAACTTTTGCTGCTAAATATAATTAAGAACACTACATGGAGCTAAAACATCTATTCATTCTGAATAACAAATATTTGTCATTATAAGTCCATATGCTTTAACAAATAAAATAATTATTCAAAGGTATAATTTTTCATGTAATATCAACTTTTTCCACATTCAATAATTCAAACAATCTTTAAAACAGAGTTTGTCTTACAAAATGGATGTTAGATGCTGTTTGATCTAAAGCAATAATAAATGATAAGTAATGCCAATAATAGGAAATAATGGCAGATCTGAAAAGAAGTGTGACCACTGGGACAGTTGAGATGGTGTAGAAGGTAAACTTGACCTTCAATCTCTAAATCCAGACAAAAAGTCCCTCACAATCCACTGCAAACTTACATCCAGGTCAATAAATAACCAACAAATAAGATGAAGTCTCATCCTACATTTGCTTCTCATAGAATATCCTGTTTCACTTGGAAATGCATCATGTTATAGAAGCAAAATGAGTTTTGAATGCCATTTTAGTTTAATGCAGGTTTGTGCTTGTTTACTGTTGTGGCTACATGGGTGCTTTCTGAAATATGACTTGATATGCATCACAGGCCTACCTCCTCATTCAGAAAAAGCACATTTACACAAATACAGAGAAAAAACAAAATTGATTTTCATATGCTACTAATTGCAGCTAAAAAATGTATATTTAAAATTTCATGAAGGCGTTAGAAAATGACTCCACACATATGTAGGAAGTGTCCTGAGGGCCTGGCTGTAGGCGGATGTCGGGTCTCATTCTCTGCTCCAGTATATGAGCATCTCTATGAGAGTGTGTTTTCCGAGTGAATGCTCAGGGTGAGGTGGGTGAGAAGCAGATTTCTTACACTCACATGCTTATGGGCCAGCAGCTTCTTGCAGGGGTCAGCTGTAATTTTTATGGGGTTCCTTCCTCTTTATATGTCTCTTTCTTCATCCAAATAAACAACCAGGAGCTGTGGTTTTCTCTAAGGAGAGAATTCACTAAAAAATGAACTACACCAACGTATAGCTTTGTTTATTGGCACACATTGTTTGCAAGGTTTTACCACCCAATTCAAAGAAATTATGCAAACCTTTTGCTGGATTCACAAACATTCTTACAAATAAACAACTGTATTCTTCTTTTTTTCAGCTAAACCAAAAACAAGTTAAGAATATTTTGTATTTCTAAGAAGATTTCTTATCTTTTTTTTTTTTTTTTCCAAAAGATGAATTCAAATTCTTGAAGAAAATAAGAGATGCTGAAAGGGTTATTGTAATTCATTAAAACTAAAACTGAAACTAAAATAAATAAAAAAATATATATAAAATGAAAATGGAAAACAAAAATAAAACTGATAAAACATTTTATTACATTATTTTACTACATTTTACTACATACTTGTAGGCGTAGGGTTATCAACAGGAACTCAACCTATAAAGAAAACGATGTTCTTAAGAACATTTTTTTTTTCATTAATTGCAGTTAGGAACATTCTTGAAAACATTTTCAAGCAGCACTGAATTTTGTAAACAACACGCAATCTATAATGAAACTAATTTACATAGAAAGGAGATGTGTTTGCACTACATGCCATGGATTTAGTAGCTAATTTACTAGGCTAAACTAGATTGTGGGTGGTTTCTAAAGAAGACTCAGATTTCTGCACTGAAATACTGTGTTTAGTGAATGTTTAGCGAATTCACTCCCGAGAGTTTATCAGGGTTTTTTTTTTTATGTGAAGCTATTCTGGCAGCTAGTTTTTTAGACCCCATCAACATATTCAGCCAGGACTTGTGTACGTATATAATTTTCTGTTTTACAACAGAATTCAGGTAATTTTTTTTTGTGTTGCACAGATTTCAACCAACTCGAGCAGCCATTATATCTGGGATTTTGAAAGCAAAGCAAAGCAAAACACCGCAGGTGCAAATGCATGCAACACAGTCGGTGGTCAGTAATGCTTTACCTGGTTTCTCTAAAAGGTTTTTTCTTCATTTCTGTCACTTGATAGAGTTTGGTTTCCTTGCCACTGTAGCCTTTGACTTGCTTATATGGGGTCTAAAAGACACTTAACAGTCAGCAATATTATTGACTTGATACTATTAGATGAGAACAAAACTTGAATTCAGTTTAGCTGAATAATGAAACTTTTTTGTTTGGTGGATCTGGTTAATACCTGAATTGAATTTGTTCATAATGAATTAATTTTGCAAAACTGACTGTTATTGAACAGAATTAAATCAACATTGAACTGACTCAAGCTGAATAACGACACTACTATCTTCAGTTGAGCTGCTTATAACTAAATCGAACTTGTTTCACAATTGATGAACTTTAAACAGTTATTGAACTAAACTGAATCAACACAGAAATGACTTGAGGTGAATAATGACATTATTGTCCTGAACAGCAGAATTTGTCACATATTTGAAGTTAGCATCTTTGATTCTTATAACACTGTTTAATACTGTGAAGCTGCTTTGACACAATCTCGTTTTTATAAAGCGCTAGAAAAAATAAAGGTGACTTGACTTAATGTAATTTAAACTTTAAGACATTTTTATTAAAAGAATAATCCACCCAAAAATTCAAATATGCACTGATATTAAAGGAATGGTTCACCTAAAATAAAAATGAACTATTAATTTACTCACTCTCAGGCCATCCAAGGTGTAGGTGACTTTCTTTCTTCAGTAGAACATTAAAGATGATTTAGCTGAATGCATGGTCCTTGGTGGCTCCTGATGATATATTGAGATCCTGTGAAGTGAAACAATCGGTCTGTGCACGAAAAGGAACATTATTTACAGCATTATTACCAATAATAAATAGCCTCAAGCAAATGGTCCTGGAGTGTAAGCTTTGTCGCATGAAGACGTGTGGGGGAAATTCTCTCATTTATTACCTCAATTTATCATCAAGAGCAGCAGGTATTAATTTGAGTCTCAAAATGACAGAACCCATTGACTTGCACTTTATGTATCACCAAGGTCCATAGATTCAGCTAAAAGTTATCTTTAATGTTCTACTGAAGAAAGAAAGTCCTCTACATCTTGGATGTCCTGAGGATAAGAAAGTTAACAGCAAATTTTCATTTTTGGGTGAACCATTTCTTTAATGCACTGCTATTAAAATGTATTTTTTGAGTGTTCAAAAAATGTTTGCATGGATTACAAAATCCTGTGCATGTAATTTTAAAATCAGGATCTTAAAGACGACAAAACATGCTAATTATGCCCTTGCATGCTTCATTCATTCTCCCACTATCGGCTGTTTTATATCTTCTGGCCCAGACATCTTAGAGCACCACGATTCGTCGTAATTAAGTGTAACGATCTCTTAATCCGGGCATAAACCCCAATTACGCTTGTATTATATAGACTTAATGACAGATGCCTCAGGGTGGATAACTACCAGAAAGGCCTTGGAAGAGTGAAGCAGCACATCCTCAACTCTTTCAACATCAGCATCCCACAGAACACGCTCAAGTTCTGGTAGAAAATACATGGGAATTACATGCACCGCAGCCACATGTTGGTTTAAGTCATGAGAATGCGACAGGTGATGGCTTCCTTCATGGTTAGCACTGACAGATAGATCATACGGGTGTACTGGAGCTTGATATAGCAGGCCAACGGCAGAGATATTGCCGTTATAACGCAACCTCTCAGGACCGTTCTCCACTCGTGATTTGATGTTATGGCCTTATTGATCCCATAACCGCAAGCACCGTTCACGATGAGCAAATATGTACATAAATGTCACCTAGGAATCACAGGAATAGATGCCAATGTCCAAGTAAAATAAAGATTGCAGGCTTTCCGGCCATTAATGTGGTTGTTCCTATTGATAAATAATAAATCACAGGTACAGTGGAGGCAGAAGCCTTGAGGTCTTGCAGGATCTCACTGGGATGTCATCTGAAATGTAAAAGAATGCTGTCAGAGCAGTAAACATCACCCTATAACAACAGCACTTCAGGGATAAAGTCATAGACAGCAATGCGAAGAAGCAGCGGAGTTGTGTGATTTTTGCCTGAAGCGAGGAATGTTTCACTGAAAATGGGACCGCCAGTGTTCTCTCGCTCCAGGATCACTCTGATACCCCCATGTATTAAACACAGTATTAATAGGCTATTAAGATTCTGAAAGAAATGATGATTGCGAAATATTATTGCAAAATGTTTAGTGAAAATTTACAGAGAGCCTGTGTGTATTGAAGCCTGTTTTCATTTCATGTAAAAAATAAAGAAGGAACTAAAGTCATGAAAAACAAATGTACATGAGAAATTAATTCAATGAATATATAGTTTGAATTATGAGAATAGAAAATGTAAAACATTCTCAATTATGGCACAAAACAATTATGAGGTATAAAATCAGAATTATGAGAAGGTCAAAACAAGCGTAATTACAAACGTAATTATGAACTTGAAATATCTTTTTAATTTTTCTATGTGCTGTGCTGTCAAAGCAGCAGACGGAAAAATAGAATACAATAAGGTTCCATCTGTAACATTACGAAAAATAAAGCCTTTTTTTTAGCTAATGTTGATTCCAACATTTACTAATACATTATTAAAATCAAAAGTTGTATATATTAGGTATTTAATTGAACTGAGCTAACATGGACTAACATTGAACAGCTGTATTTTTATTAACTAGGTTAACGAAGATCAATAAATACTGTAACAAATGTATTGCTCATTGTTACCCACTGCTAGTTAATGCATTAAACATAGTTAACAATTGGAAACTTATTTTAAAGTCTTACTGCAATATTTACTATTTGAATGTTGCTTGAATTTTAAATGGCTGTCAATGAAAAAGATACCTTTTCGCACTAGAAGGTGTAGTTACAATGTCCACCAACAGGGGCAAACTGGACCATGCTGACCAGCCAAACCTTGACCCCTCGGGTTCTCTCACCAGTGAGTATGGATCGAGCGAGGAGCAGGAAATGGAAAACCTGGAGTGGATCTGGACAGGTTACAGAACACTTTGAGCGAGGAGGGGAAGTTACTGTCACTCTACTCCACATACACGGATAGAGAGAGAATCCATGAGAGAAAGAAAGAGAGAGAGAGAGAGATAGTCCTGTTATTCCTAAATAACTATACGCCATAACGAATGAACACTGAATCTCCTTGAGTTTCTCAGTAATTGGAAGCGAGCGATGTCGTGCTCTGCATATTTGCCAGAAGCATAACAGACTTTATTAGGAACCATAAAAACACCATTAAAATTCACAACTCAGGGAGCTGGGCCTAGCCCATGAGACTGATGAATTACTACTGTTCACTGAAAGTGACCATATTCTTTCACTCTTTCATCTTATGGGACTTTTGCTGCTATATGCAACCAGTTACATCCATCATATGGATTCATCTTCTCCACTGAATACTAGGAGAACCAATTTGACAATAGATCGGTGTATTTGTGAAAAGCAGACTGCCTCAGTATCAGTATTAGAAACAAAGAGCACAACACAAAAAATATCTTTCACATACTTGAAGTCAACATGAAACAGCATTTTTTTTTTTGCACTATAAGTTCTACCACGTAATTCTGTGATGTATCTTGACACATTTCCAAATGAAACTGAATATTCCAAAGGAAATAATGCAGATTTTAGCCATTGGAATTTAACTGGATGGTGAAACGCTAGCTTTTGCAGTCTGTTTAGAAGGATTACTCAACCCCTGAAACACCACCATCATTTTTTTTTTTTTTTTTTTTTTTTTGAGATTTAAGTGCCATCAGCCAAAGAAAAAAGGTGTTTCAGAGGTGAATTAACATGAATGAATTGTGCACGATAAGAATGTTTACTTGATTTAGACTTTTTGACCATATGAATCAGCATTTACAAAGTATTTAACTTAATTTTTATGCATTTCTGAGTTAAACAGAATATTTGGTGAGAAACAAATATATGATAGGATTATTCATCCTATTGGAATCTGACTGGATCATGCAAAAATATGATTTTATTGGCTAATATTAATTTTCTTCAACAACAGAAGTGTTTTTAAGAGTTATGTTTTAATAAAAGAATATAAAAACAAAGATTTTTAGATTTAAACTATCGTTTAAAAGTTTGGGGGTCAGTGAGTGTTTTTAAAATCTTTTACTTTAAATTTGCAAGGGTGCACTAAATTGATCAAAAGTGACAGTAAAGACTTTTATATTGTTATCTATTTCAAATAAATGCTAATTTATTTTGAACTTTTTACTTGAAGTACTAAAATCCGGGAAAAAAAAAAAAAAAACTCGGTTTTCACAAAAATATCAAACAGCACAACTGTTTTCCACACTGATTTAAAAAAATAAAAAATCTTGAGCAGCAAATCATCATATTAAAATGATTTCCTAAGGATCATGTTACACTTAAGACTGGAGTAATGATGCTGAAAATTCAGCTTTACCATTACAGGAATAAATTACATTTTAAAATATTCAAATACAAAAGTCATTTTGCAATAATATTTCAGCTTTTCTGTATTTTTGATCAAATAAATGCAGCCTTTGGTGAACATGAGAGACTTCTTTTACTGACCACAAATTTTGAACGGTAGTGTGACTGCACCAATGAATCATTCACAAATAAACCAGGACCATTTATTACGAAACTAAATATGCATTATGTTTTCACATTGACTTTAAGCAGCAAATCAGCACGGCCCCCAATACAGAGAGAGTCTCCAAAGCATTGTGCACATTTACATGGACACACCCTTTATTTCCTATCTAGGTTAAACTCCATCGCAAGTGTCAATTTACAGTCAAAATAAAGTATCAATAGAAATGATATATCCATTAGAGACAGACATTTAAAGCAGAGAGTGAAAGAGACGCCCCAGAGAGGAAGGGACAGATGACATCCACACATTGTTTGCTAATCTTTAAATCAGCCATGATTAGAGTTGACGGCATCAGTGCATTGCCATTCTCAGACAGCGCTCAACAGCACACAATCCATATGGTCAAACCGCGTGAGGTCAAATCTACAAGATACATCAGTCATCTGCTGCTTCTCAATTCCACAAAAAACACGTCCTTTTACAGAGAGACCTGAGCTCTGCGGTACGTTTTAAGGTCTCTGCACATCCTTGGCCTTTCATCGACGACATGTCCTTGCTCTGAAGACGCAGTTGGGGTCCTTCGAGATGATTCTTACGCAACAGCCTCCCCGCTCTTTGCGAGGAACTTACGTAATCTTAGTCTGAAAGGTACACGAACAGTCTCCTCTGACGGTTTAACTGGATGGAAAGCGAGTGAAATGTTCTCCTAGCTAATGTATTTTGAGATCAAAACTTAAACAGTTCAATTATGTCAAGGTTTGATTGAAAATGTTGCGTGTCCCCAGCTGTGAGACGATGGCGACCGCTGGGACTCGATGACCTGCGTGTAACTGTAGAGACGCTTGACTGACTGCAACCATGGCGCACGGATTCCATTTCCTGTTGGAGGGTGACGGGGAGAGGGGCAGCTGATATCTTTAGCTCCGAAATGAGAGGATGGACACAAATGTGTGGGGGCTGATGGATGATTCCTGTTTGGCGTCGCTCCTGTGAATGTCAGCAAACCTGTGCACACACAAAGAGAAAACCATCGGCGGGGACATTAGGGAAATGCATTTTGCGGCTGATCAAAGGCAAGAAAAAACGACATGCATTACCTTTTCCTGCCTCGCCTTTTCATGTTTGTTGATCTTGTGGCTCTTTTGTTTGTGTTTACTTAGCGAATGATGATTTTTATATGACAGCATTCTGAAGAGCGGCTGCTTTGAAAGGCACATGCTTTTGAAAAATGTAAATGGCAGAGGGTGAATGTCTGTGTTCTTGAGCACGAAAGCTTTAGCCAAATGATTATTTTGTTACACGCGGGCCTTTCGACGTGGCTGCGTTCGTCTTGCGGCACCATTAAGTTTTTAAAGGGAAAATTATGCCACCCGTTGTCTGTCTGAGTGTTAATTCGCATTTAGAGAATTAAAATTGAATATGTAAATGTACATCGCCTGTGCACTAATCAGCATTGTTTCCTCCGAGCTGGTCTCCTGCTAAGATATTCAGTTATTTTAAATACAATCATGCTTTAGTACAGTTCTCTGCTCGGTTTTAATCAAAGTGCATAATTAAGCTCTCTTTTGTGCTTTTGTGCATTCTGCATTAAAAAATCTCACACTCACACTGTTTAGGGTTGGTACACTTTTTGACCAGTGAGTTGATTGACAATGATTCACTGAAGAATCTGTGAACTGTTAAGCCAGTTCATTGAAAATACTTCCATTAAAAAAAAAAAAAAAAAAAAATTAAACAAAATTCCACCTATTGCAATTAAAATGTTCAGTTGCTGCCTTAATTTTTTAAGCATGGCTGCACAAGTCGTTTCAACTTAAATTATATTTAAAAAAGTTGAATATCATAACTTAATAAATTAAGTTAAATTTGTTAAAGTAATGGCTGCCAAGACTTATTTTTAAAGTGAACTTGAGTCTGAGACTTAGACTCGAGTCCCAATTAAATTTGTAAGAAAAAAAAAACACAGTATTTCAGACTTAAAACATCAAAAGTCTACTTCTTCAAGGAGAAATATTTTTCTCTGTTTACATGCAAGTTTCTGGTTGAATAAAAGTGGCTTCTTCAATCTCTTTCCTGTCAGAATGTATGGCTGTTTGCCTTTTTAAGGTTTAAAGACACTGATATTCAGAAAAAGTCTGGCACTCGATGAGCATACAGCCTCTGTGACAATTTCTCCACAGAAAGATTCTAGAAATGTACAATCATTTAATGATGTTAAACATAAGAGGCATAAAAGAATATGGTTTAGAGGAAAAGAAAAACCTGGTTACCATAGTTACATTTTCATTTACGGTGGCTAAAACACTGAAAAATGTCCTAATGAGCAGGCATTTAGAACTGAAAAAAGTGAAAAAAGTTCAGAAAAGTTGAACAATCCCACCCTTGGCAACTTATATAATGAAAATATACTCTTACTGTAAGTGAACAGTTTGAAGGATCTTTTGATTTAAGTAGAACATCATATATTTTCTTTTAGACAAGTTGGACTTAAATTGTAGAAAATGACTTGAGAATTGAGAATTTGTCTGATCATTATAGTTTACAAGCAATTTTTACAGTACACCTCAGCAATACTGATGTATTACACTTTTATGCACTGAACAGATGCTTTTATCCAATGTGGCTTACATTGAATTAATGCATTCCAGTACTGTATACATTTTATCAATTCACGCATTGTCTGAGAATCGAACCCATGACTTGCATTGCAAGTGTCATGTTTCAGCTAAAGAAAAGTTTGAGTTTATGGAGTTTATGCCCTCTAAAACTGTGTACATTTTTCATAATTTTACTATCTCCAGAAAACATAAATGTTAAAATCTCCTAACATCTTCTGAAACATGTGGGCTATGATTTTTTTGAACAATATTTGAGTATTATTTTTAAAACAGTTAAACATCGTTATATAGGACAAATCTCTTTTCCAAAAATAATTTTCATAAAGGGAACAGGCTTTTAGTGTTTAGCGTGCCAACTGTGCATTCATCTCCACTAAGCTAAGCATTCAGTCAATTATCAAAACACAGTAACATCAGCCATAATTTAATAGGTGAATTGAAAACATTATACAATTATCTCATTTTTTACAACAGTAAATTTGGGAACCCTCGAGTTGGAGAAAAAAAACAATCATATCAGTTCAATGCAATCTCCAGAATTTATCATTCATAAAGAACTCGCAATTGGGATTTGTAAATCAGACATTCCCCCAAATTACTCGAATCAATTTTTAATGCACGTCAATGTAATCAGAACACAATTTCGTACATTCCAGTTCCTCTCTAAGTAAATATTTATGGCGCTCTCTCTTTGCCGTTTCTCCATCTCCCCGTGATTGCCTGCGATACACGCGGCGTTCTCTTGAGGCTAGAGGACGCAACATGCTGGAAATGTTGATAACACTGGCATGAACCAGAACCGCCATACAGAATTTCATTTCCTAGAACCACCGCGGAGCCACAAAGCCTACAATCCTCCCCAGAAGTCTTACACAACAGCTTCCCTCTGAGATGTTCCTTAAGTGCTCACTCTGGGCCCTTTTATAATGGAGCTTTTCAATAAAAAGTCTTCCCTCATGACTAGCTTTTTAATAAAGTGCTTTTCAAAGAAATAAAGGCATGTGCAACTCAAATATAGCTCTGACTGTTGGAATAACACTGATGTGAAAAGGCATTGTTTCCCAAAGGACACTTTTCAATACAGGAAAAATGATGTTGGTGGTGGTTTTAGAACAATATTCAGCATATTATTTTGCCGTGTAATGAAAAGACCGCAAAGCTATTGCTGAGAAACTGACAGGTGCTAATTGCCTCAAGGATTAACATACATTTATGCAAATTTCTGTCCTCATATTATCCTTCTGCACTGCGACTCTACAGTCTTTCCCAAGCCATGCACACTCACTGGGAATCGCTCGAAGCATGACGGAAAGACAAACAACAGCTGGCACGTAAATATATCTTGTTAAATATAACCGTATCTCCTTCTTTGCTACCATCGTGCCATCTGCAATCACTACTGAGGCAGAACACGAGGGATTTTGGGTTTCAGCTCACGTCCCGCAACATCATCTTCTCCCTTCATCTCTCGATCCGCGGCAAAACCGGCGCCCCCAGCTGCCCTCTAATCCAGCTTTAGCCCTTCCGCTGATCAGGTGCGTCACTCGTAACACAACTTCATCAGCGCCGGCAGGGCACAATTGGCTGGATAAATGATAAGATTTCCACTCGATTTCTGCTCTGCCTTATTCCACCTCTGTACCTGTGCTCTGTATCTGTCATGTTGCTTTAAAGCCAGTGCTGTGATAGCACTCTTGTCGGTCGCCGCGTTTTGTCACCGTTCTGCTTCGGACCCGCTCGCTAGATGATCACAGTCTATGAATATTAGATTTAGAGACAATGATGGCTTACTAAGGAAAAGCAAACAGAGCAAGATAAGAGATAATCTTACTGAAGCACCACTCACCTCCTCACGGCAATCTGAAGTCCTTTAGGATGGCTCCTTGGGCAGAGGCTGAAAAAACGAAAGGAAAGGAAATAGTGGTCAGATATTTCATTAGACCTGTGTTATATAACTAAATTCTACTAAGTAACATGAAAAATACATCCCTTGACTTCACAGTCATGCAAAAGATTTCAAATGGTTGAGAAACTCCATACAAAAACAACCGTTTATTAAATAATAAGAAATCAACTATAAACTATACATACGTTTTGCACATTTTTTTTTATAATCTGAAACTTTTTTTTTTTTTTTTCCAAAAAGTTGTTTCCATGGTTAAGCAATAGTGCAAAGACTAACAAATATGCAAAAATAAAACAACAAAATAAGTATCTCATAATTTAAGTTTAATGCAATTAATTAAAAAAAAAAAAAAATCAATGCAAAACACTAAACTAAAACTAAGAAAATATTCCCAAGGTTAAAGTTCAGTTGAGAGTAAAGAGGCGGTTTTCCACCATTTAAAAAAAAAAAAGGAGATTAATTGAAACATGTTGGTTCTTTTAATTGTTTATTATTTTTTATTAATTTATTATGTTATTGAGACTGATCATTGGTGTGTGTTTTGAGATTATAGGCAAGGCAATTTATGTATATAGCACATTTCATGAAATAAAATAATAAAATAAAAAATAAAAACATGCTGTCCTTTATGATTGGCATCATATTTAACATGTTAATAAATAAATCAACATAATTAAGAAAATCTATGTTTGAGTATGACCCACAAAAGACCTTCCTAAATTAAATAAGCAAATAAATAACAGTTCCTACTGAAATATAGAGTATGGTTAATAGTGTGTCTGTTTTAGTCAGTCACTGCCCAGCACTGCTTCTCTGCAACACTCTCAACTCTGCTAACATTGCTAATTCAGGTCCTCTGCTGTCTGGGTTATACTCTCAAAGCTCCTCAAATTAGCCAGCCCTGTATTCTGCACTTCACAGGGCTTTTTTTTTTTTGAAGTCTTTACTCTCAGATCAAGTTGAAGAAACTTCCAACTTTCCACTTGCTCGTTCAGTGTTTATAAAAACCTCTTAACCCCTCAAGACTTTGAGTCCTTCATTGGCAAGCTCGTGGATCTTGGACCCGCTACACTCATTGGCATGCAGAAGGCTCTCTAAGCCGCTCGTTGGCACCCGTGCTGATTGGCTCGTCACCGTGTCATTCACAATGGTGTTGACAGTGTCCGTGATTCTATGGGTAGAGCTGCTTTTTCCAGTGCCCGCCTGCCCGTATGCCTCTCCGCCCTGGAAGTCTGGCGCTATCTGTGAAACCCTTCACGCAGTGCATCTGATCTGCTGCACCTCTCCTCAAATATGTCATCTAAATGCTAAGCACTCATGCTGCATTGTTAAATGAAAACAACAAGAACAGCCAAAGCAAACAAGACAATCCTGCAACTAGCTGCAAGCTTTTTGATTTGATTTTTTCCAATTTCTCTTTTTCAAGATCCTAGGCGCATTCTTCTCTCTCCTGGAGATGTGAGGGGAAATCTGAGAGCGTTATCACGTAAGCTCAGTGCGCGCTACTGTATATGGATTTTGCCACAGTTTTGCAGTCTGAGACAAACTTTGGGAATTATCTTTGATTGCTTGCTGTGACATGATCGACAGCGGGTTAATTGCCTTGGCGATGAATCTCAGCCCCAGATGAAGTGTCTGAAAGTTTGAGCCACAGTCCTCCAGTGTTTGTTGAAGAACTAAAAAGTGCAATTGGTAGAATTAGAATTATCTGCATGATATGCAAGATAAATACATTGTTCATTAAGATCCCTGCAGGACATTACGATTGTGCTTTTTTATTTATTATTTATTATTGCATTTGTTTTTACAATAATACTTCCATAATTTACTGTTTTTTATGCATTTGTCAGTTTATTTTGTTTATTGTTCTGCAACGGTTGTGTTTCCTTTTTATAATACTGTTCTGAAGCTCAAATAAATAATAAAACAATAAGAAATTACCTTGGTTACTCCACAAAATCCCTTTTTCGGGCAGCCACATTAGACTCCCAAAAGTCCAATTTCATTTTTTTTCCATGCAGAACATTGCCAACAAATGCTAATTTGACTCTGTGGCTGATACAATAGAGTGCAACAGTGCCTGTCCACTTTTTTCAGCAGCCTTGGTTTAGGAACTATTTTTTCCCATTAATTTTTCCCTTTGGGTCTTCTTTTGAGAACTATAAGCCATGAACCAAACCAACCAGCTAGGAAGAGAATCACAACATTAGAAATTTTGGAAACACTTTAGATTAGGGAACACATTAACTAAAAGTTTTCCCTCAATAAACTCCTAATTTACGGCGTGTTGATAGCAAGTAAGGTAGTTGTTTGTGGTAGTTTTGTTTATGGTTAATGGATATAGAATGTGGTCATTATAGAATACTAATATGTGCTTTATAAGTACTAATAAACAGCCAATATGCTAGTAATAAGGAAATAATATAGTTCAGTCATGAAACTCTAGATGGGGCAGGCTGACGGGTTGTTAACGTAACTGATGATATTCAGAGAGTGAAACGACTTGGCACAAACTGATTGGTTCATGCTGCATATGCAGCCAATGAGCTTACTGCCTTGCATTTATATGGCTGGCTAGTATTCACTTGAGATTTCTGCAGTGCTCTTTCAGAGTTTCTCTGAAGCCCTCCACCTTCCCCAGCTCCACCTGTATAGATCTGCTACGGGTTATTTTATATGCTATTTGTGCAGCAGCAGCATGTCTTAAATACTCACGGCACCTTATCGCCATATCCATTGGCAGTAGCAAGTTCCTGTACTTGCTTGCAGCAGCAGCAATAATAATCTACAACTACAGCTATAATCAACAGCAGCAGCAATTCAGCAGCAGTGTAGCAGATCTGTTCCGCCAAGACCAAATACATTAACATTGTCATATCCATCACCATGCTAAAATCTTCCAAGAGTTGTCATGATTGAACTATAGTTAATAGTGTCCTCTAATCTACAGTGTTACCCAAATTTTGATTTGAAACAAAAAAAATATTTGTAAAGATTGTGAACTTAATTGTTTAATGAGGGAAAGAACTACAAAGCCATGCAACATTGCGAATGACAAACTAAAATCAATGGAGAAATACGAAACTATTTATTTAAAGATGATTATGCAAAACAGAACCAATATATGTTGAGTCTACTGCAAAATATGCATAAAAATATTAAAGTCATTCAAGAGCATAAGGAAAGTGACTATTGCTATGTTCGAAATTGAATACTTCCCTACTATATAGTATGCCAAAATAATAGTGTGTCTAAATATAGTAGTCAACATTTGAAGTGGATCAAAACCTTTCATCAAAGTTGTCCTAAAACCAAAACAATACCCGTTCTTGTCTTAGGACAAATTTGATGAACTTTTTTGATCTACTTCAAATGTTGACTACTGTACATAGTATTCATAAAACGGTGGGCGGTTCTTTTGGGTCAGCTTGCTGGTTGAGATTCTCTGATTGGTTGAGATTCTTCTCTGCAGAATCATGGGTAATGTAGTTTTTCACTTCTACATGATTATTTAAAAAAATAAGTTGAAATAATGCAGGCTGTTGGTTTTAGCAAAAGCAAATACCATCTACTGACAGCCTTGTAACTCAAAGTAGGTCTGTCTTCAAAGGTTTATAAGTTATAGTTCACAATCAATTTCCCTATGGAGAAAAGCAATGGGATTTTTACTTATGAAACACAATTTTTGCACTTAATTTAAAAGTAAAACCTCTTGTCAGTGCTGTCAGTTGTGACCAAAATCTGATCTTACTGGTGTCATATCTAAACATGATTGTGATGATCATAAAGTACAAAAAACGAAATTACACTATATTATGCATATTGGTGCAGGGATGGCTTGCTTCTAACAGAAAAATCACTAAGAGAGCCAAGCATGACCGCACAGGCCTGCTTCTTACGGCTGAGTTTCTCTAGTGCTTTATGCCCGACTTGATATTGATTTGGTGACACCAACTCTAAGGAAAAAATGCTGAGGCAGTCATTGTAGGAGGCACTATTAACTGTTCATGCTAATTAATGGGCTAAAAGGTGAATGCGGTCTCCTGTGGTAAAGTAGGAAGGAGGCAGAATGAGAGTGAGTGAGAGAGCGAGCGAGCGACAGGGACGTGCAGCCATTTCTTGTGTCTGCAAACAATCGGCTGAAACAGCTCCTCTGTTAGCGCGTTACCACAGGGGATTGTGTGCCGCCACAGTACTGTGAATGTCGTAGGGCATTAGTCTGCAAGAGGAAGATGAAGAGTATGTAAACTTGCCTGCTAGCAGAGAGGCCCAGATTACAAATGTGTACTTTGCTAATTGAGCGGATTAGCTATCATTAGCGCAAATGATGCTACTGCTCCAGGTGCTAAGAGCCTTCTTTCAAAAACATTTTTACAGACGTTTGAATGGCACTGTACAGAATACATATATAAATTAATTACATAATGCTAATCATATAATTACTTCTTATAGCAACAGTTCAACAGAAAGTGAAAATTCTGTTATCTTTCGGTAATCCCTCTAAACCGGCATGAATTTCTTTCTTCTGAAGGACAAAAAAGATGATATTTGTTTTTGTTTCAACTCCATACAATGAACATCTACAGGGTCCAAACAACACTGGACCTCACTGGCGTTCATTGTATGGACAAAACCCCAGACATTTTTCAGTATATCTTCCTACAGGTAATCCAGGTTTGAAACATGTGGCTGACTAAATGATGACAGAATTCATATTTTAGTCAAATTATCACTTTAAAAAGATCAGATCATCACTGTTTAATGTAAAATGTTAATGTGGTGATGCATAATGATCAGTTTGTACCATTGGATAATTCATTGGGTATCATGAACTAACAATAAGCAACATTTTCATTTCATTCAAAGCCTTAAAGGGGTCATATGATGCGATTTCAAGTTTTCCTTTCTCTTTGGAGTGTTACAAGCTGTTTGTGCATAGATAAGATCCCTGAAGTTGGAAAGACTAAAGTCTCAAAACCAAAGAGATATTCTTTATAAAAGTTAAGACTCTGCCACGCCCCCCTAAAATGGCTCACTCAAACACCCCCCCACATGTCTACGTCAGGTGTGGGAAGATTGGCAAAATGTATATGCAATGCAATTGCCAAATGTATATGCAATGAAAGAAGGCGGAACCATTATTCTCGCTGTAGTATTGTTGCTGCCACCGGTGCCATGTCCTGGAGACGCTGTGTTTCGTTGTGAAAGCGAAAGTACTTTGTTTGGGCTTCCAAAAGAGGACATAACTAGAAATCAATGGTTAAGTTGTATTTACAACGCTGTTCCAGAACAGTTCAACCTAAATATTCGAATGTGTGCAGCGCATTTTACGGAGGACCATTTCCTGAACCTGGGAGTAGCCTGCCAGCTATGCTCAAAGGCTGTTTCTATAAAGTGGTGCAATTCCAACTTTGCAAGGACAGTCTGGCGCTTCTGACTCACAGCCTGTAAGTACGTTTTCTTATTTAAAGAATTTGCCACTGACGATTCAAACGCGAGTTTTGAGCAGTGTAGAGTAGTGCTTGTTGTTTGTTGTTTCTCCGATCACAAATGCAGATATGGTAATGTTTACGCAGCGTGATGCAATGCGACGCGTAAAAAGACGATAAGTCATTATAATCAGTAATTATGTCCCCACTGGATGCAACAAATGCCTCGTTTACAGTGGGTTTTATTGTTTTAGTTATTCGGCCAATCACAACGTACTGGATAGCTGGCCAATCAGAGCACGCCTCGCTTCTCAGAACGATGAGCTTTGTAAAAATCGACGCGTTTCAGAAAGGCAGAGCATAGAGGAGCAACAATAATGTACAGTATGTGGAAAATAATGTGTTTTTTGAACCTTAAACCGCATAAACACATTGTATTACACCAAATACACAAAATAATGTTCTTTTTAGCAACATCATATGACCGCTTTAATTAATCTAGTTGTTTTTAATTCAAAAACATATTGTGCATTCAAGATACATGCACTGATGTTTATAAATGCAATTTACCATGTGAAAGCACAATGCTAGGCATTGCAATTGAATTTCTCTGCAGTTCTACTGTACATATGCTCCTCAGACACTTGATGTGTGAAACAGGTCTAAGGAAGGCATTTGGAAGAGTGCGGTCGTTCAACCTCATGCCGTTTAGGCAGGGATTAGTGATTTTGTAACTGTGGGAGACGTGCATTAACACACACGTGCATTAGTCTCAATTTCCACGGTAACAGCAGGCACGGCTACGAATTAAAAGCAATACGTGCCCTTTTGCGGGAGGTGGTGAGGGCCGTTTCTCCGACTGGCCTCGGCTGGATTTTGAATTTAAGGATTGATTAATCTCCTCCAGTGGCTGCGAGAGGAGCAATTAAGGCAATTATAAATCACTGGCAAACTGCAGGGACGAACCTGATGGGTAATATAGCGTATATTGATGGAGTACCCTTTGAAAATGACTGCTAAATGCGAGTCAGCGAACAGTTAGGAGACATTTCTCAGGCTTTATCAAGCATCTCAATGAAATTAATTTCAAAAGAAGCTAGATTCCCTGGTGTGATATGTGCTTTTCAAGCCGCCTGTGGGAGTCCAGGTCACAATGGAGTGAGAGTGTTTCTCTGGCTTTCATGTGTTTTTTCTTTTGTTCTCTGCTCGATGCAGGGCTCCCATGACAAAGAGTGTTAATAGAATGAATAAAGAAATTAATAAATTAACAGATTCATATACATGCATGAACTATAAAAAGTCTTTAAAGAAAAAAAATCTAGATTCCCCATCGCAGCTGCATACGTTCATCTCTTGGTATTCGAATTCTTTGAAATATCACGGTCTCAATCACTACAAATGCATTATTGAAAGCACCTTCTTTGGAAGATGTTTCAAATCAATTTTTCATCCTATTGGTTATCCTGTAGTAGAAGAGCGTAGTCTCTAGTCACGGTATGCTAATACGTTTTCAGAAAAAAAAAAAAATCCAAAACGGTAGCGGGGGCCTCAAAGAAGAAGGACAATATGAGACATCCTCTGATCATGGCCTGATAGACCCGCAGCAAACATCTCCGAAATATTCCTCAGGGAAATGTGAAGCGCTGCATGTGGGATGCAAAAACGATAGTTCAAAGAAACCCTGGCAATCCTTCAGATGGAAAATGGCCTAAACGTGGTCTAAGTGACGGGGCGGCTGGCTGAGAGGGGCTTCTAACGCGAAAGAGAGGAGGCCAAAAACATAAAAGAATCATTTCAAGAGGGAGAGGCGGCGGAGGAGGAGAGTTTTATGAAATCAAGACACGATGCGTGCTAAGAAAACTCAAAGAACAGAACGCGTGTTTAATTCACTCAAACCTTAACAAGGCAATCTGTATCTGTCGACCAGCTAAACAAACAGAAATGGCACATTTAAATGTAATTGCCAGTGTTGTGCTGCGCTCATTCTCTCTGCTCGGAAATAAACGGAAACATTTTGATATTGATTAGAGGCAGCTTTGATAAGGCACTTACTCGTAATGATCTCTTGAGCACCAGATACATAATTTAAACGCATGGATGTGTTCGGGGCTTTTCAATCAAACCTGTGTTTTGACATCGCAGATGTACACTTTTTGTCCTGATATATCAAGTTTGTATGATTTATTTGACTTAATGAGTAACTTTCGACAAGAATTTAAATATCGGAATAAAGCAACAATGAAAATATTTAGGGTTTGTATTTGACATTCAAAGCATTTTATCAATAACAATCAAAATACATTGCATTACTTTTCCAACACTGGCAGATTTTCCATGTGATTTATGTATAAATAAGTGAAAAAAATCTGCCAGTGCAGTACAACAAAGTTATATTAAACATACAAACAAGTCTTGCTTCCCAAGTACAATTATCCTGTTTAAGGAATTTATTAAAGGGGAAAGAAAATTTAGTCATATTTACTCGCCCTCATGTCATTCCAAATCTGTATGATTTACTTTTTTTATTTTTATTTTTTTTGGTGGAGCATAGATATTTTGAGAAATTTCTCAAATTAAAATTAATGGTAACCTAAAATGGTTACCAACATTCTTCATTCTTTTTTGTGTTCCACAGAAGAAAATATGTACAACAGATTTGGAACAACATGAGGGAATTATTATCTTATTTTAAAGTTTCATGTTACAAATGTCTTGCTATAATCATTTATGATTTGTGAATTTCCATTTTAGAAACACGAAAGAGAGAGCAAATAGCAACTGAACGTTTCATAATGCTTACTTCAAAATCCTGGATAAAGACTTCTTTTTTCAATCATACAATGTTTATAAAATCTTTATAAAATAAGGTAGAAAATATAGCTTTCTATACGATGCTAAAGGCTAAAGCACTTCTAATATACAGTAAAACACCATTTGTTCTTGTAAAAATGCCTGAGACTGCATAAAGAACATCTTTTCATTTTTTCTCAAGTGTGAGAAAAAATGAAAAGAAAAAGTATAGTGTCTCATCAGTTTGGTTTATAAAACTCTTTTTCGGTGACTTTTCGAAGTGCTGTTTGAGGTTTGTTGACAAAGAATCATGAGCTTTCAGTTAATTATTCAGTGATTATGCACAATTGAACAGGTGCAAAACTAAAACAACAATAACAAAAAAAACAAAATTAGCCTTTCATCACAAGGGCCGACTGCAAAACAATCATGCTAACAATGAAAAATTTGATTCGTGAATATAATTATATCATAAGAAACAAAACAGTATCAGTGCTAGGCTTTATAAAATCACAGCCTGCAATGACAGATAACAAGTTAGATAGATTTCCTAGCATCACTCCACGGAGAGTGTTTTGCTAACACCTTGCCACTTCAATTACAAAAAACACCCCACGCTGGCACTCGACTAATGTATTTCTCTCAATTATGAATAAAGGCACACACCGCTGTGTCACACAGGCCCCTTTGAGGACCCACGGAGCTGAATTTGGATGCCCTCCTCCCCACGGATGAGGCGAAGCAGAATCAAATCAGGCGACCCGCTGCGCCATGCGCTCCGCTCCATAAATGTATTCAATAAAAAGAAGAGGGGAGAGGTTGAAAAGGGTACAGACTCTCAAAGGATTGCCAATTCTCCAGTGTGTCAGATATTTAGTGGCCTCTAACAGTGCAGGCGTGAGCAAACGGAGGCGGACGTGAGCGGAAAGCGAGCAGGCGGAGCGGGGGAGACGGCTCGTGGATGAGACGCCGTGTTTGCTCTGACCCTTTCGGAGCCGATCTCACCGAGACGGCCCCTTCCCTAGATACAACGGCTGGCTGAAAACAATCGCCTCATTCCTCTGCACCGCTCCGTCGCTCTTTCCCTCCCTCTATATGTCTCCTTCATCCTGTCTCTGGGTAATGATGACTGTGCAGTGACAGAGCAATGCTATTACCCAGAAGAAACCGAGGGGAGGTAGAGATTAAGACAGAGAGACGTGCCGTCAAAAAGGGGAAAAATTTCACAGGCAGAGACGCTTGCACATTTGGAGGGGAATTCACTTTCTTTTTGGTGTTTGACTAAAATATATATGTCTTTTAATATAATTGTATAGCAATTTGTTTCAAAGCAGCATTACAGAAACTAGAAAAATAAAGAAGATGAAAGAACAGGAAAATAATGCCTCAGTGAACAAGCCTAAGGCAACGTGAGCGAGAAAAAAACTTTCCAGAATGAGGGTTCATGTTATATCTACCAGCTGGGGAAACTGCAATGTAAAATTGTCTGGATTTTGCAGAAAATACCATTTTAAGATACCATGTGATTGTAGCAAGCATTTTGCTCTTAATTCTACGTTTGCACATCAGGGTTGTGCTACAGTGAAAACTGAATAAATGACTGAATTTGAATTGAATTTAAATTGAGGTACCAAACACAATGCAGAATTGCAATCTGAATTTAAATGGTAGATTAAAATGAAGCCAAATTCAAAGAAATTCATCACTTGCTAGACTTGAAAAGTTTGAAGGTTTAAAGGCCTTACAGACAGAATGATAAAACGACAGACAGAAGGATCCATAGAATGATAGACAGATAAATGAAATACTATATTATTATTTACTGCAGTTTAGATATTTATTATTTAATAAATTATTTCATAAATGCATTTTATTTAAACTTAAATCAAATTTGATGCATTTAATAAATGAATTGCCTGTGTTTAATTTCTTTAAATTGCAATTCAGAAATTCTTCTTCCTGTCAAATTTCACTTCCTGTGGCATCAATTTAAATCAGTCAAAATAGCTATTTGGCTTTTTGTCAGAAACATGATGTCAGAGGAAGATATTTAAATCAAAGACTATTTTATTCTTGTTGTAATAAAATGCATTATTCACAATAAACTGTGAACATGCATAAAAAATCTGAAGTATATGAAAATTCTGTCATGATTTCTGTCAGATTCCAAACCTGTGAGACCTAGGTTCTTGTACGAAACAGAAAATTTTAAGAAATGTGTTTTCCCCTTCATTCAATGGAAGTCAAAGGTAACTGTTTGGTTACCAGAATTCTTCAAAATATCTTCTTTACGGGTTTGGAAGGACATGAGGGTGAATAACGACAACAGATGCTTTTATCTTTAAAAAAGTAAACAGGTTTAATTTTAATTGTGTGTTATCTCTAACCAAATCCACACTCATGCAGAGAAGCTAAATAAAAGCTGACAGAGAAAACCACATGTTGAGAAAACATCCGTGAAGGCCTCTAATGACTCTCCTTGGGAACTTCCTGGTTCCTGCAAGAGCATTATGTTTTCACAGGCACTATAACTGACATGACAGCATGACTCAGTGGTTTGTAACCGGACAGAGTTCACAAGCGGCCCACCCACTCTCAAGCCCTTCTCCCCAGTATTCGCACTCTCGTTCTCTTTGTTTCCTATTCATATCCATCTCTGTGAATATCTCCACAGCGCATGACATGCCAAAGCAGTGGGCTCTCGAGACTATGGCAAATTTGAACCTTTCAGCAGTTCACTAGTGAAGACAAATGGCCAGCGTGTTTGGGGGCCCTCGTGAGTGATCTGTATTAATGCCTGGCAGGGATTCAGCGTGCTGCATATGCTAACTCCATTAGCGGGTCAGAACCTGGCTCTGTCTGAATCCCCTGCACGCTGGGAGGGCTGAATATAGGAAAGCTGCAGGTGCGAAGCATGTGAACGCACATATAAAAGACATAAACATACTGCGTTTGCACACATTTTTTGGACTTAAGCCTATGAAACACTGCACTCTGTGCTTTCTGCTCCGTCTGTTGCTGTGGTTTTGCCACTCCATGATGCATTTGCTAGTCAGTATTCATCTTTGCATGAATATGGCAATTCTGTTACACAAACGCAACGCAATGTTGTTACGAATTGCAACATGCGCAGATTCAGTCCCACTGCAATCTGTGACACAGACGCATATGTTGACTGGATTTATGAGTAGCTGCTATGAAAGTTTAGAAAGTCTGTCAACAGATCAGTCATAAAATGTTTTGAATATTTAATTCTGATTGGTCAATCATGACAAAATAGGTTTGGTTGGTTAGAATGACAGGAATTCAAAATAAGCTGTGTATTCTGCCAAAAAATAAAAACCTGCTGCCAACAACATATATATTGATAATATTTCAATATAATATAGTTGTTTTACCAGTTTTGCTTTTTGGAAAGCTATGCAGTAGACTTGTATTTTAGCTGCACAGCTGCCATTGAGATGAATGGCAATGCTAATGGATAGCTTTCTCCAGATACTACAAGCAACCAATTTCCCACATAGCTGTGCTAGTTTCATTTTTCTCAAACCACTCTGTGGTCTTTTTCTTCTCACATAATAAAATAATAAAACTCAAATCAATATTTCTTGTCCCCTTATTTATTTTATTTGGTAAGCAGGCATGTAATAAGTGAAATAATCTACAGTCAGCTGGTCTTCAGCACAAAATAAACCCCTTTAGGGTGATACAAGACCCCTTGACAATGTCCTGACCACACTATTGACGATTGGTTTGTGTATTTTGAGTCAATCTTCTGTACATCTCATTTGCTTCATCACTACCTATGCCTGTTATATCAAATAACAGTCAGAAAAACAGTTTGCATATACGTTTCTTGTTTTGTATCATATTTGGTACATCAGGCCTTTATAACGAATATAGTTAAGGAGATCATAGTTGAGGAAAAAACACCTCAAATTTAGGCACAATCTGAGCAAAAATATGAAATTTGGTGCTGTTGCTGATATTTATATGGCCAAAAATTAAAGGGATAGTTCACCCAAAAATGAAAAATTTGATGAAAATTTGATGGTTATCTGCTTACCCCTAGGGCATCCAAGATGTAGGTGACTTTGTTTCTTCAGTAGAACACAAAGGAAGATTTTTAACTCAAACTGTTGCAATCTGTCAGTCATATAATGGCAGCCAATGGGACCCACGGCTTTGAGAGTCAAAAAAAACATACACAGACAAAACCAAATTAAACCCTGCTGCTCGTGGCGATACATTGAGATCTTAAGACACGAAACGATCGGTCTGTGCAAGAAACTGAACAGTATTTATATCATTTTTTACCTCTGATCCACCCCAATGTCCATGTCACGAATCCGGTCTATGAACTTCCGTTCACTCACCACCAGAGGTCACTCGCTCACCACATTGACTCTTGCACTACACTAACTGTTGCACTGCATTTCCCATCATCCATTGCACTGATCACAGCTGTCACCAATCACACATTGCACTGATTACACAACTGACCCCATCAGACAAGCTTTATAAGCCTTGGACTTCCTCTCTGTCATCGCCGAGTATTGTTTAGCGTATATCCTAGCGATAGCTACTCTACGGAGTCCACTCAGTTGTCATAGTCTTGCTTTGCCTGTTTTCTCGTGTTTTGATTCTTGCCCGTGTTTCCTGGATTAACCCTTTGCCTCGCCGTTCGGACTCTGTTTGCACCTCCTTTGGACTTTTGCTCGTGTACCTGGATTATCTCTCTGCCTTGCCCTGTTGGATATTGTTCACCGATCGCAGACCTACGCTTGCCCTAGGATTACTCTTTGTCTTGTCTCGTCTATGTCTGTTTGCTGTGTATCGACCAATGCTTGTTTCATGACCATGCCTTCTAATAAAGCCTTGCAAATGGATCCTCACGCCTCACGTCCCTTTGGCTCCGTTACAGTCCAACTGTCCTGAGCGCGTTCACAACAGCCAGTCGCGCGACGGTGTAAACAATGAATGACATATACGCCCGACAGATCGCTTCCGCGCATGCATCTACTATGCCAGAGCACGTTGACACGTAACGCGCCGGCTGTTGTGAACGTGCTCAGGACAGTTGGACATTGGGGTGGATCAGAGGTAAAAAATGATATAAATACTGTTCAGTTTCTTGCACAGACCGATCGTGTCGTGTCTTAAGACCTCAATGTATCGTCATGAGCCACAGGGTTTAATTTGCTTTTGTCTGTGTATGTCTTTTTTGACTCTCAAAGCCGTGGGTCCCATTGACTGCCATTATATGACTGACAGACTGTAACAGTTTGAGTTAAAAATCTTCCTTTGTGTTCTACTGAAGAAACAAAGTCACCTACATCTTGGATGCCCTGGGGGTAAGCAGATAAACATTAAATTTTCATTTTTGGGCAAACTATCCCTTTAAGATTAAACTCTGACAGGTTGTAGTGTAAATCAACAAGATTTTATAACTGTATACAGCAGACTACATAAAAAGCATATAAATATCTGTTGTCACTTAGTTTAGTTTAGTTTTATGACCAAAACTCTGTATTATGTTTTATTGTTCTATGAAACATACAATACAATGATGATTGAGGGGGAAAAAGCCTGATGTATAATATTTGATAAATTTTAACATTATTTTTTCTAAAAGATAATGTACGGATAATCAAGTCAACCTAAGTTGCTTCAGGCCAGTAACTGTTCATCTTTAAATATTACTAAAAATATACTTGTTATTCTAGCATTTACTTTCTAAAAATCATTATAGATTTTATAGCAAACGTGCTACATGTCTAGAATGAAACGAAAAGGGCTTTTACTTACTAAAAGAGCACAAACAATTAATCAGCTGACAGAAGACATGATTGTGTACAACAGGTTTTCGGTTACGTTTTTATTCTTTTGATAATTTGGAGGCCTTATAAATTCACATATCAAATATGATACTGTAGGCTGTATAGGGTTAAAACCTATTATGAATATATCAGAAATACACTGACTGCCCTGCTTTCTAGATCACCATCAGCCATTGAAAAACCCATATAGGTCAGCAACTGCAACTAAATTTCCTCTTTCACTGTTTTGTTAGGAAGCACAACCCTTTTATTTCACATCCTCTGATTTATGAACCATCTTCTTCACTTGGTAATCATACAATCTACCTAATTTCCTGCTAGACCTCACAATAACGGCCATAACACTTTTCCAGAAGCATATCTATATCCTTCTCCACCAAAGAATAGCTGTCACAAATCTGCAGAAAACTGCCTCTGCTGACACTGTAACACAGTAGCATTCAGTCCACCGTAAAAAGAGTCATTCTGAAAGGATACACATTCTCTCTCTCTCACACACACACATACACCCTAAATGCAATCACACGCAAATGGACACTTATCCATAATCATGCACAGAAGTAAACATCTGCACATACACACAGACACATTTCAACTCAACACACACTCATATAAGTAAACAACTCCCATGCAAACTCCTCTCTGCTGTCAGACTAGATTATATGGTGCAAGAAACAGGGGCATGAAATCTGCGGCAGCTGCCCCAGGCTGAGAGACTCAAGGCTGTGGGCACAGACGCACACACACAGATTAGACACACACACACACACACACACACACACACACACATGCCTACACAACCACATACACACATTAACCCATGCACAAGTGTTAGTGAGCAGACAGACACACAAGAAGGATGGTAAGAAAGAGGAAGGGCGAATTCCATTGGAAAGTGAGCATCACTACAGCCGACTCATTTCCAACAAGGGCAGAACACTTCAAGTACTGTACGTCTTATAAGTGGATATTGAAAAAAGAATGCATGACATAAATCACTGCCACTCATTATGAACACGAATGTTACCTTGATAACATAGCAGCAAAAATGATACTTGTAGATGTTAAGATTGCTACAGCAAAACAAACTTTTGTGTAAAATATTTCCTCTTCATGTGCTGCTTGATAAAAACAAAAATGAACATAAAATATGTACAGAAAGAACATCTCCTATATACAGGGTTTCTGCAGGATTTTTAAGCTCAAATTTAAGACTTTTTAAGACCTTTTTTAAGACCTGCACAAATAAAATTAATACCATATGAGCGGGGTAGGGCAATGTCTATAGTACCATATTAAACTGTAAAATGACTGTAAAAAGCATGATTTACAATTCAGATACAAGTTTTCACAAAAACAAAAAGTTTTGTAAAATGATAAACTTTACATTTCAGCCTTTAAACCGTTTTTAAGAAAATGGATAAGTCAAAAGTAATAATTATATTGATTTTAACAATTATTATCAATAAATTATTATATAAATTAAATAACATGAATTAGGGGTGTGCGAAATTGGCAAAAAATGATATCTTGATATTTTCTGGGATTTTATCGATAACGATAATTAGACAATATTTTGCTGAGTGTGTTATTGTGCTGGTATCTTAAAGATTACCATGGACAGCTGACTCCTGAATGTTTTTAATATTCTTCATATTCTGTGTGGTCAGTTCACAGCAGTGATAGAAATGAGTCTTTTCCAACAAGTTTTATGGGCATTTTTACCTTTAAGCCATTTTTTCTAAAAGTGTGCATCATCTTTTGAGTCAAATTCTTGCATTTGGGCTGTTACCAAGCAAATGAAATCAGTATCAACAAAAGTTATCTTTGCAATGCATCTGAAGTGGCATTTAGATGTATTTACACACTGTTTAATGCAGCTCAGAGGGACATAGAATGCTAACCTGCAGTTACAAATGCATAAATAATGTTTTGATATTTGAAACATAAAACGTTGAAAACTGATGTTTGAAATTATTTTAAAAAATGAAGATACTTTAAATGTGAAATTAAAACGGCCAATAGGTGGCAGCGAGTCACTGTTAATAAGGGAGTCATTGCGATTGAACCGAATCATTTAAACGGTTGATTCATTCAGGAACAAAACACCGTCATGTGCTCAGACACAAAACAGCGCTGTGGCTGTGTTTGGAATTATTTTTGTTGTAGAAATAGAGCAAAAGCAGGAAATAGTGTGTCTAAAACGTAAGTCTCTTAATATTAACTTCTTGTTTATTGAACTGTTGCATAAAATCAATATCACATTTGTAATCATGCTGATTTTTGGAGGAAAAAAATGGCACTCTTCGTGTGATATTAACTATATGAAATGATATACCGTAAATATAGGCTATACATTTTCTGCCCCCATATCTTAAATTATGTGATCATTCTAAATGTATTTTAATAGACTGAATCGTGCAGTGAAAGAACGCACTCGTACGCGCACTAGTTTAACCTCTGTTAACTGATTCACTCTCTGCCAGCAGGTGTCGCGTTCAACAGAAATATAACGGTTTTCCCGGTAAAGACAGAACAGAAAGCAGCGCAGCACCGGACTTTGAACTTGCAGCGCTCATGTTTATTTAATGAAATCATAGCTTTTTGAAGTTTAATTGTCACATTCAGCCATATCGCAATTCTTGTCTTTCCGTCTCCAAATTTAAGACCTCTTGAAATCATAATTAAGACTTTCTTGTACAATTTAAGACTTTTTAAGGCCTTAAATGTGATAAAACTAAATTTAAGACTTTTTAAGACTTCTTAAGACCCCGCGGAAACCCTGTATATAGGCCTTGAGTGAAATAATAAGTTCTCTGTCCATAAAATTGCTTCTCCAGTGATAAAGACATCTTATCTGAATCTGTAGAGAAATATGCACAGATCAAGCACTGTTTACAAGCTAAAAGGGTCCAAAACAGTTGTAAACAAATATGTTGGTGGATTATGATGTGAGAGGACAACAACAGGGGATGGACTTTTTCACTGAAAGAAGCATTATTATGGATTCGTATTTTGGCTATTATAATGTCTTGATGGATTTATTACAAACACACAGCTCTTCGATTCACAAGATATTAACTGATGGAGTGGAGTGGTAAGGATGACTTGTGGATTATTGTGATGTTTTTATCAGCTGTTTGGACTCTCATTCTGATGGCACCCATTCACTGCAGAGGATCCATTGGTGAGCAAGTGATGTAATGCTACATTTCTTCAAATCTGTTCAGATGAAGAAACACTCATCTACATCTTGGATGGCCTGAGGGTGAGTATATTTCAGCTAATTTTCTTTTTTTGGGGTGAACTATTCCTTTAAAACTAATTGCGCAATTTAGGATCATGGGATCATAAAGGACAAAATGACTTTCTTTGCATGTACGCTTCTCTAAGTGCCCACTAAGAGTGTCTTTTTTCTGCAGTGCCCTTCAAATGTGCAAAATGCAATTTGGAAGTTGCCCAAAGAAAGAGAGATAAGACAGAAGGAAAGAAAGAAGATACCTGAGAAAAACATATAAAGATAACCTTAAAGTCAACTTGAAATGCCTTTTGCAATCCATTTTATGCGATAAAAAGTAAAGATATTTTACAGAAAAAAATGTGAGACCGAATTATTTTTTTTTAAGTATTTAGGATTAGTATTTAGTTTATTTTTTTCATTCATACATTTTTTTTTCTTTTAATATGTATATACTGTCTTATTATTTTATTGTTATTTTGGTACATCAATATTAAAATAAAGAATGCTGTCTTGGCAACTAGTTGAATAAAATAAGTTAATGTTTATTTTATTTCACAAAAATGATGTACACTGATGAATCGTGCACAATAAAAGTAAACAGGGTCAATTCTGAGTTTACGTTGACTTTAAATGAACATGTAAACACAAAAAAGCAAAGGCATGCATGCGAACGTAGCAAATTAAGTCATAAATATGCACAAAGCCATGAACACTCAAGCTCTCTGTAACACATGAATGATTTCAGCTACTCTGGCTGAATGGCACAACCACTCTAACCCCAGCAGAGCCACACACGTTTAATATGCAGCCTCTCTTCCTCTATATTGCTTTTTTCTTTCCAAAAACACCCTCTAATTCAGCATAATTGCTCCTTGTCATTTTGTGCAAAGCAACTCAAAAAAACAGAATGACTCAAGACATTATGGGGCAGAAGCCTGCAGGGTCAGCATGGCCCAAACACCCCCTGAGCTCAGCACTTATGCCTGTGATGTAGCAAAGCAAAGCATTACAAACAAAGAATCACATCAGAGCTCAATGCATCTCCTGTACAGCCACTCACACAAGTAGGGGCCTGTCAGGGTGAAATTTTCGTCCTCTACACTTTTCTGACACTGCACTCCAATTTGAATCTAAATTCAAATTCTAATTCATGCTGGATGCACAAAATAAAACTGCAAAGGATGGCTGATACTGATATTGGCAAGTCTTCTTATGAAATACCTGGTAATACTTTTTAGGCACAGGCTATTTTCAATAAATAAACATGGCAGTTCAAACATTTGGGGTCGGTAAGACTTTTTAGTGTTTTAGCATACCAAGGCTGCATTTATTTGATCAAAAATACAGTAAAAACACTATTGTTGTTAAATATCATTACAACTTAAAATAATAGTTTTTTATCTGAATATATTTTAAAATGTAATTTAGTAAAATGTAAATTATTCCTGTGATGCAAAGCTGAATTTTCAGCATCATAACTCCAGTCTTCATTGTCACATGATCCTTCAGAAATAATTCTAATATGCTGATTTGCTGCTCTATTTAATATTTTTTTGAAAACCATGAGTCTTCAGGATTCAGTGATGAAGAGAGCATTCAAAAGAACAGCATTTATTTGAAAAAACAAAAACAAAAATGTACTGTAACAATGTTAAAATCTTTACTGTCACTTTATTTAATGCATTCTTGTGAAAACTTACTGAAAATGTACTTTTTGTAGATAATTCATGACAAATATATCACAAAGTCTCCAATCCTAAAAATGGTATTTATATATTCTTTAATAAAAATGGGTAAAAATGAGTTGAAGACAACAAGGGTTTAAAAAGGTACTTTTTGCACCAAGACAGAGTCTTATTTACACAAAATGCAAATAGTTATAGACGCTGTTCTAACAAAGTCTAAAAAGAAGTCATATTCTATTATACTAAAAGTAGAATACCTGAGAAATGATGGGTGGAGTTAGTGAAAACAACCTGTGCCATAAAGGATGTATTACTTTTTAGTAAACTGCTCCGTGGAATACTTAATTCTGATTGGTCAATAGCTGCATTCAACCATCAAATATTTTACCATAAGAACCATTGAACTATACTTAACTCTTGTCTCAGGCAACCAATTCGCTGTGCTAATTTTATGTCTCTCACATCACTCTGAGGTGTCTTTCTTCTCACATAATAAAATAATTACAACACAAATGTCCATTTACATAAAATACCATACAGTCAGATGGTAATTATCACAAAGTAAACACGTTCAGGGTGATATAAGACCCTACATGTCGCCTCGCGGTCCTGATCACCCCGTCAGGGTTTATTTCGCAATAATGATAGACTGACTCTACATTAACCCTTGCATAATAACTTTCATTAATGCATAATGAGCAAACATTACATACTGCTAAACAGATCAGCTGCTGATGAAGAACACATTAAAATAGAAATATATATGAATATTTAAAATCTCTAATGAGGTTTCTACAGTATTTATATGTATGCTTATTAACTAATGATCTGCTAAGCATTATATAAAGAATAATGTTGGTTAATGTAAGTCATTAGAACGTGAGATGAAACACAGGTGGTGTGAATGATGCAACATTGCATCAACTAAGTGAATAAATGAAATGTTACAGATATTTAGAACGTGTCTCACCGTGACGGTTTTAATGCGGCCTCCGCCTTTGGTGCAGGTCCATCCGGAGCGATTGAAGAGCAGTCCGCAGATCTCACCCTCTGAGCACGGGGACATCTCACACCACTGCTTGCTTTTCACTATCCGGGCTACAAAAAACAGGAAATAAATTTCAGTTCAATTCAGTATTGATGGAGAAACAGAAAATAAATCAATATTAACTCACTTTGCACATCAAATCACAACAAATCTTATGCACAAATTGCAAAAAGTGCTGTATTGTTTTTTTGTTACCATGTGGTGTACATCATTATAAAAAAATATATACATATGAGGGCTACATTTTAGAAAATATAAATTTTTAGGACTAATTTGATCATTTACATAACCATTTAAAGCCCAAGGAGATAATGGGAAATAATTTAAATTTTTTAAAACTTTCCCCAATTTTTAAGTAATTATTATTTTATTTTTTTAAATTTCAGACAAAAATGAAAATATGCATTCTTCAGAAATTTAAATAACTATTTAAACCTGCATAATATGCTGAAATGCAAAAATGAAAACTGGTTCTTCAAAACGACTGAAATTTGAAATTTTGCATTTAATTTTTTTTAATGAAATAGTCATGTTTCAAGTTTGTTTAGGTATTCTTGGCAATGTCACATAGTCTTCAATGCTAAGAACAATGGTGACAAATTTGATAATTTACATAACTTTTTAAATCTTCATAACATGCTAAAAGGCCAAAGGCGATAACAGGTTTTTCAAAAAGGCTAAAACAATATATATATATATATATATATATATATAATATATATATACACATATACATATATATATATATATAGGCTGCTTTTTAATTTTTTTAAATAAAAAGGCATTAAAAATTAAAATGTGCTTTATGTTTGTTTAGGTATTCTTCACAATATCACAAAGTCTCCAACGCGGTATTTATATATATTCTTTAACAAAAATGGGTAAAAATAAGAGGATTACATGCAAAATGATAATTTGTATATAATGTCTGACATATTACCCTTTTTTTTCTTTTAACGGATTTTTATATAAGATTTTTGTTACTACAAACCTTTGAGATCCAACAGGCATCACAAAAAACCACCCAACCTTTATATTCCACATAAAATATGGATTTGTGTATGAAAGTGGATTTGAGATTATGGCAAAGTCATGCATGTTTCAGTATGCAGCCTGCAGGCCTTGATTCACTGCACACTTCATTATCTTCACGTCGTAGAAACGAAACCATCAAACAACTCAAAGAGAGCTACATCAGACATGTGTATGCACTGAGGCTCTCGCTTTCAGTTCTCTTGTTTGCTCTGTAGATCCATGTAAAATTCCATAAACCCCTGCTGTTCCTGTGCTTCAGATGCAGATCAACCAGCATTCAGAGGGTGATGAGAACAAAACAGGTCAAAAAGGATGTGGAGCATCAGACAATCAGAAGATGGTTGCTTCTCGTCTGCACACCAGGAAAGAAAAATAACAGATGAAATCCCTTAAATAACTCAGTTGTTTCTCCAAGACAGCAATGAGATCAAATGGAGACCAAATTTGTGCTTCTCAAATGTTTCTACTGAAAAAAATATACCCTCATTATCTCACAAACAACTAGGGATTCAGAAAAGATTTCAAACTCCCTGACAGAATACCAAGGTCAATATGAACAATCATTTCTCATTTTGTTTCTATTTTCATTTCTCCAAAGGAATGTTATGAGAACCTCAACTACTCAAAGGAAGAGTTAATACTTAAAGGAACAGCTCATCCAGAAAAAAAAAAAAAAAAAAAAGGTTAAAACGTACTCACCTTCAGGCCATCCCAGATGTAGACGAGTTTGTTTCTTTATCAGAACAGATTTGGAAAAATTTTGTTACATCACTTGCTCATCAATGGATCCTCTGCAGTGAATGGGTGCCGTCAGAATGAGAGTACAAACAGCTGATAAAAACATCACAATAAGTAATCCACACCACTCCAGTCCATCAATTAATCTTGTGAAATGAAAAGTTGCATATTTGTAAGAAACAAATCATTAAGATGTTCTTAACTTTAAACAGTCGCTTCTGGTCAAAATATAATAGAGTCCATAATCCATAATAACTCTTCCTCCAGTGAAAGAGTCCATCTCCTGTTGTTCTGTCTCATTAAAATCCACCAAAATATTTGTTTAGAATAGTTTTGAACTGTTTTTGCTTGTATATCTGTGCATATTTCTCTCCTGATTCAGACAAGATGCCCTTTTCACTGCAGAAAGCAATATTATGGGTCGACGTCTTATATTTTAGCCGGAAAAAAATGGTTTGCTGTGAAAACATTTTTATGATAGATTTTTCTTCTTACAAATATACAGCTTTTCACTTCAGAAGACATTAATTGATGGGCTAAAGTCATGTGGATTACTGTAATGTTTTTATCAGCTGTTTGGACTCTCATTTTGACGGCACCCATTCACTGCAGAGGATCCATTGGTGAGCAAGTGATGTAATGCTACATTTCTCCAAATCTGTTCTGATAAAGAGCTCATCTACATCTTGGATGGCCTGAGGGTGAGTAAATTTCCAGCAAATTTTCATTTTTGCATGAACTACTCCTTTAAACGAAACATAACTGAGCATGGATGTGCGCAGAATACATTTCCAGGATTTAGATTATCCTTAAATTCTACAAAATCCTCAATTTCATTAATATAGCATCCCTGTGAGGCCTCAGTTCCTTGATTACTCAGTCCATGCAATTTTCTGCGCACAAAGGATCGGCTTCCTTTTCGAAATTTCCTGTCACCAGACGCTTAAGATATGTTTACAATCATTTTCTTGATCTGAAACACAGCAGGTCTTTTATGGCAGTCCTTATGAATATTGCGTGTGATAACGTTATCAAAGCTCCATCCCTAAATTTATCAAAGTAAAGTGGCGTGGCTGAAATGAAGGATTATGCCTTTAAACCTATGCAGAGCAAAAGCTGTGGATGGCCGAGCCAGCTCTACAGATCTCATCCAAGTCCTCTCGTCCCCAGGGGGCCTAAAACAATCAAATCCATCCCACATCACATAAACAAGCCTCCCTCCGAGGGACAGTATTCAAAAGCACAAATACAACTGGGCCATGAAGAAAGAAAACAAAGAGCGCTAAAGAAAATCAATGAGCTTAAATGAAGCTGGAATGCTTCAGCGAGGTATTTAGCGCGCAGTCGGTCAGGGTGTCTGAGCTGCGATGCTTCATGCTGAGGAATGGCTATACTGAGGTAACGGTTGTGATTACACACTCCAGTTGGAATCTAGTTGAAAGAAGTACTGGGGTGTGCGGACTAGTTTTAACATCTGTGAGAAATATCTGCTGAGAGCACACAGAGCACCTGAGCACTAGGCGTGAAATTTTGGCCCAACATCTGAAACTTGTCAAATGAAAAACACCTTGCTGCTATTGTACCAGATCCATGTAACAAGATAAAACTTTGAACTATACTACTCATACTGTTATTTGTCCTGACTTCAAATGAACTTTAAACCAGTTTCATACTAGCACTGTATACGGATAAGGGGCTTACTAGCTCATACTAGTTCTGATCTGAGCTAGAATGCATACTAGAATGACTTTAACAATTCTATGTTCTCATTCTAGCTATAATATTAAGACTTTAAACTAGTACTCATACTACAACTAGTATTGTATTTAAACTATACTGTTTTCATCTTTGATTCGAGCACTAAGACTTTGAACTAGTACTGGACTTACACACTGCAAGATCTAGCATTATTTTGGCTCTGCACTAATCCTAGTGGTCATTTTACTACTATAAATGACCTGAATTAGTATGCCTACAAAACTGGTTTTGAAACATCACCTTTTCTAGTACCAGTCCTGAATTTTACCTCTCATACTAGCACTAACTAGTACACATATTAGTACTGGATTTACACATTGCAAATTCTGAATTTAAACTAGTACTCATACTAAGGCTAGATCTGGCTGTGCAGTAGTCCTATGCTTATCCTAGTACTAGCCCTGACTAATACTAGCCCTCACATTACTGGTTCTGACTTTGAACTAGAACTCATACTAACACTAGAAGTAGAACCTTGTAGTATACAACTACTAGCCCTAGTACTAACTTTTAACTAGTATTCATACTACTGATACTAATACCAGTACTGACTTGGAACTAGTACCCAAAGTAGCCTGGAATTGACTTTGAATAAGTATGAATACAGTATAACAATATTAATACTGACTTTAACTGCTACTCATACTAGTACTGGATTTGCAAGCTCTGAATTTAAACTACTACTCATACTAGGGCTATCTGCACTAGTGCTTATTCTAGTACTAGTCCTGACTTTATAAGTAGTACTGACTTTTAACTATTTCTTAGTGAAGCACAGAAATTTCAGCAGCCGAATATATTTTAAAAAATGTTGAACGACCTTACTGAATGTGTTATATGAACTGTGGAAAGACACCAAGAATACAGCTTGTAAACAATAATGTTATTTTAAACTCTCTAGAGAGAAGCTTTTTGCTAAAAAATGCATTATATTTTATATTCATTATATTTTTTTACATATTTAACTTGTCTTCATTGTTTAAATAAATCTGTCATAAAAACAATTTTTATTACAGCCACTGTTTAAATGTTTATATTTTAACACTGAACTGAAGCAGAAACATAATTATGTCATTGTGTGAATTATGTCCAGTTTAAATGTTAATATACAACTGTTGATTATTAAATGCATTTGAATAATTCATTGATTACTAAATAAACTCAATTTTCAGTTTCAGTTTTTTGGTAAATAAAAAAAAAAAAAAAACACAACAACTTTAATTTCGGTTTTGGTGTTTCTTTAAAAAAATTCCATCCAAGACTAGCACTAAAACTGACTTTGAGTTAATACACACTCTTGCTGATACCAGCTTGAACTGCTACCCACACCAGCTGTGACTAGTACTCATATTAGCACTATTGTTTGCTTTGAACTGGAACAGATTCTACACATACAGTATATTCAAAGCTGGTTTTCCTCAGCAATTTCCAGCCGCTTCCCTTTTCATCTCATCCTAAAATACCTTGTATAAACAAAACCAAAAAGGTGCTGATCCATCGCCTGATCTAAAAAACAAGCCTTTAATGTAAAATAAGAATATAGCCTTAATTATCATTAATGCATGTGAGATGCAAATACACACACGTCTCATTGGGTACGCTGAAGCGTTCTAACTAGGCCACACAGGGAGCAGAGACCGGCAGATTACAGCGCACACAGAGTTTAGCAGATATTTTCGTACCCTATTTGTTTCATGTGAAGCCTGATGAGGCTCCTGAGCCGCGCTCTCCGTTGTAGAGGCAGCCAGTGAACACATGGCCTCCTGGGGAGCTGTGTGCCTCCGCTCCAAACTCACTGATCATTAACTGCTTGCAAATAGATAGAACAAGAATACTTTCTCTTTCAGGGTCACTGTATATGGGGCAGGCATATGCAAAATCCCCCCAGAAATACACACAAAAGCAGCGGAACGAGAATCAATATTAACACGCATGCAGCAGCTCACAAAACCGGATAATTTCCTGTTCCTCCCTGCATGTGAAAAAAGATACCACCCACTGACCAGTGCGTTTGTAAAGAGAGAACGAGTCCAGCTTCAAATAGAATGAATCACACCCACACACACACCGTTTCCCATGGTACCTCTGTTCTTCATCATGACTCAATTCGTCTCTTCTGTGCGCATGCAACACCTGAGCCGGCTCCATCCAGCACACCTACACTGATTCAGACGTCTGCAGGGATCCGACCCGCGCATACCCTCCCTCTCTCCCCCAGGACCCTTGACCATCTGCCCCCTGGACTCATCTGCCAGACACAGCCTCACCTGCAGACTGCCATCTGACCGAACAGAGCTCAACAGAGAGTGCAGTTTTTCACTGCTGTGAATTCAGGAAATAAATTTCCATTCTTTTTCATGGTTTTAAAAAAAGACATTCAGTAAAGATTTAGCGATGTGCAAAACTATAAATATTGGTGGGCTAAATAAATGCAGCCTTGGTGAGCATAAGAGACTTTCAAATACATCTTACCAAATCTTACCAATCTTACCAATACATACATTAAATAAAATAAGTTAAATAAAATCAGAGCATTATATATTATATATATATATGTGACCCTGGACCACAAAACCAGTCTTAAGTCGCATGGGTATATTTTTAGTAATAGCCAACAATACATTGTATGGGTCAAAATGATCGATTTTTCTAAAGTAAAGATCAAGTTCCGTGAAGATATTTTGTAAATTTCCTATCGTAAATATCTCAAAACTTAATTTTTGATTAGTAATATGCATTGCTACGGACTTCAACTTTAAAGGTGATTTTCTCAATATTTAGATTTTGTTGCTCCCTCAGATTCCAGATTTTCAAATACTTGTATCTCGGCCAAATATTGTCCTATCATAACAAACCATACATCAATGGAAAGCTTATTTATTCAGTTGAATAAAAAACAATTGAATACAACTGTACTGTATGTATGCATAGATGTATATATTTTTTGTTTATTTGGTTATTTACATATTCAAATGTAAATGAAGTAGAAATTACTTATGGATTGTACAGAGGCATATCCTGACGCTTAACCTCTATGCTTATGGCAGTTGTACCATGAAGTATTCATACATTTACCCTAAAAATCAACTTCGTCATGGAAATTTTTGTCATTTTAAATGTCTAAATCCCTCTGTTGAGCTCTATAATGCAGCGGATATAAGGACCAGATGAGAAGCAGCAATAGGTATATAGACTAAATGCTGATGGATGGATGAATCTTTAATGTAATTTCTACATTCTTTGAAACTTTAATTGTCTCTGTACAGCAGTCATGAGGTAGCCTGTAATTTTACAGCATGTGTGCGTGTTCACGCAACAGGTTCTTCTTTAATGGATCCACTACTAATGGAGCATGAAGGCAGCAGAGAAAGCCAATAAAAATCAATTTCCCACAGCTGTAATTATGGTACTCTCTTGGTTAATTACTCTGGTCTTGCCGTTACAAAGTGCTACTAATGTGACGTTGAAGAGCTCAAGCTGTATAGCATTTACCAAAAAACACCATCGTGCTGAAAAAACCCAACTACACGACCCCAGCTGTCAGGAGAGTTGGGTTTATTTGCTACAGAAACAAAGACTACCATCATATTCAGGTTTACAACCTAAGAAAGGCTGGAAGCCCATGAGATACTCCGCCACATCCGGAGCTCGGCAGAACAGACAGGCTCAAATATTCCTCCTAAACCGCAGTGACAGACACAATCCAAAGATTACATTTTTTTCTTTCCCTTTTCACCGATCCTCATCCGTCCTTGACTTTGACACAGCACACACTGCAGAGAGGAACATTTCTTTACATGTAGCAAGCAACAAAAAAAACAAAACAATGCCATGCAAATTCAACAGAGAAGTCGAACGACATGACGTGGCTTGTTGCATGCTGTGAACGGATATATGTGTGTGCACATCCACACAATCTGAGAATGTGTGTGTGTGTGTGGGATGCATCTCACCGTCCACGCATGCTGGTCGGGCCCGTGTGGTGCCAGCGATCTGTCCTCTCCGGCAGGCACAGCGGGCTGTCTGCCTGGCGATAGTGCGCTTGGGTTGACTGCTGTCTCTATTCAACATTACTATCTCACATGTGCCTACTGCCAACTGACCTGTGGAGGACACACACATGCATACATCCATTTCAGAAAGCGTGACATTAAAAATAAAGATATCAGTAGTAAAAGCTTGTTATATAAACTTCAACATGAAGGTTTAATATCTCTTAAAATGAGCCTATCTTTGAGTGCATTTATGTAGCAGTCTGAGAGTCACTGCCAAAGCAATCATGAAGGGAAATAAACATGGATGGCTTTCGGTGAAATAGAACATTTAAAGGAACGGTTCACCCAAAAATGAACATTGCCGTTGTTTACTCAATCTCATGTCATTTCAAACCTGTGCAACTCTCTTTTGAGCTGCTGAAAAAACAAACAAAAAAAAAAACACAAAGGTAATTTGTAAATCAATACAGTGAAAGTGAATGAGAACTGTGGCTGTCAAGCTCCAAAATGGCACCACAAAAGTGGTTCATTTGATGCGTGCACTATAAAATTGGTTCATTTGATTCAATAACTACACTCAGTCTTCTGAAGCCATATAACAGCTTTTCATGAGGAATATTTTATGAATGAGTCTTTGAGTTTACAAAACACGAACGAATGATTCCTTTATGAACTG
This sequence comes from Tor tambroides, assembly GCA_021397915.2. Taxonomy (NCBI): domain Eukaryota; kingdom Metazoa; phylum Chordata; class Actinopteri; order Cypriniformes; family Cyprinidae; genus Tor; species Tor tambroides. Next base: position 25,544 of record JAFVLL020037197.1, on the reverse strand, counting down.
GACTGAAGACTCACTGATTCAGTCTCAGAGGCTACTCCAAGTTTAACACTGAAAAACAAATTCAGTGTTGACTTTGCATTACTCAGAATTATCATATATCAGAAGGCCACTTTTATAGTGCTTTTTTGTTCTTTTTTAAGTTTAAAAGCCCCAGTCATCATTCATTGTAACAGCATGGAAAGGAACAAATAGTTATCATACAGGAAGTCTTATGGATTGGAAACAACATTTTAATTTTTGGGGTGAAATATTCTTTTAAAATAGATATCTAGTTCTGAACACCAGCATAAAATCCAGCATCAATTTTCTCATTGCCTATGCTATGAAAATCATGTAACATTCATAACAACAGTGATTTTAAACTGGAGCTGAATGAAAACTGACAAGCTCCAAATTCACATCACAAATGTGCATAATTTGACTTGTGCACTATAAAAGTGGTTCATTTGAGTCAACAACTATATTCCGAGTCTTCTATACAGTAGTTCTGCATCAGGAACTTGGTGAACAAATCGTTCTTTGGAGTCTTTGGGTTCTTTTAAAAGAGTAGGCTAATCAAGCTCACAAAACTGGTCTAAATGATTCATTCATGAATCAGACTGATTCGGTTCTCTAGTTCAACTCACTGACTCAATGATTCAGTCACTCCAAGTTGGGTTACCCCACAGAGAAAAACAACTTCAGTTTTGACTGTGCATTATACAAAGCTATCAGAAGGCCACTTTTAGATCACTTTTGCTGTGCTTTTTGGTCCTTTTGAAGTTTGAAAGCCCCAGTCATCATTCATTGTAATTGCATGGAACAGAACAACCTGTACAATCAGGATTAAGAAAGAAAGTCATATGGATTGGAAACAACATTTTCACTCTTTGGGTGAAATATTCTTTTAAAAATGATATCTAGTCCAACAGCTCTGAATACAAGCATAAAATCTCATTTTTCCATTGCCTGTACTATGAACATCATGTAACGGTACAATTGAAAGAGAATGAGAACTGGGGCTGTCACACTCCAAAATGACACCACGGAAGTGGTTCAATTGACTTGTGCACAATAAAGTTGGTTTATTTGAGTCAACGACTATTTACAAAGTCCTCTAAAGCCATACAAGTTTTCCATGAGGAATATTCTGAATGATTTATTCTTTTGAGCCTTTGAGTTCTTGTAAATGAACTGGTTGATCAAACTCACAAATGATTCATTCATGAATCGGACTGATTTGGATCTCTAGTTCAACACACTGATTCAATGATCCAGTCTCTAGAGGTTACCACAAGTTTAACAGTGAAAAACAACTTCAATTTTGACTGTGCATTACACAAAGCTATCATATATCAGAAGGCCACTTTTGGACCACTTTTATAGTGCTTTTTGGTCCTTTTTGAAGTTTGAAAGCCCCAGTCATCATTCATAGTAATTGTACAGAAAAGAACAACCTTTACAATCAGGCTGACATAAAGTCATATGGATTGGGAACAACATTTTCATTTTTGGGTTCTTTTAAAATAGATATCTAGTCCAGCAGCTCTGAATACCAGCATACAATCTAATTTTCTCAGTGTCGATGCTATAACATCTGATATGGACCAAAATAAGCAAGCTAGCATCGAGCATCATTGTGAGTTTCAACTAATTTTCTCCTTTTGGGTCCTCATCGTGTCTTTAGGAGAAGATGGATACAAGAGATAATTTAAGATGTCGCTTAAATGGTAGCTTTTCACTTCTCTAAAGGTGTTCATTGTTGTTCAAGCCTTTTACAAAGCAAAATCTCTTTCTTTTACGTCCTTCGAGGCCACTTCTTCTCAATGGTTTCTCTGACAGGCATAAATGCTTGGCTGAGTATTTTTGACACTTTTAGTGTGCTGGCAAAGCTTACAACTTATATTCAAGTGACCACAATGACCAGCACGCTATGTAGAAAAAGAACGAAAAGTGCAAAAAGTCTGGCTAGACATTAGCTGACTCATACATAATCATAATCATAATTCACGTCAGTGAGAAAAGTCTTCCTTTTTCCTTCACTTCCTGTCTTCGAACTTTCTTTGTGTTTGATCAAAAAAAGAAAAGTGGCCGGGTACAACTCTATGAATCCGGCTGTTTAAAATGGCAATAAAAGCAGATTTACAATATTAATTAATCTTGTGTGATACCGTTGAAGGGCCAACAGAGATGTGATGAAAGGGGATTTTTATATGTGTAATAGAACTCGGGAACAGTGATGAATCACCTCCGACTCGTGCTTTAAGATTCCCTTTCACAGGAAGCTCATCTCAAGGGCGCAATAATTCACTCTGATCAGACCAAACGGACAGCCAATCAGATCTCACCCTCAAAAAAAATACCCTAAAAAAGCAAAAAGCCTAATTATTGTCTCCAAAATGCAGCGACACTGCAACTTTAATCAACGCTTGATGGAAGACAGTCCAAAAAGAGTCTATTCATGCACCATATTCTCCGTTTGTCAATGCGTCAGCCTTGATTCCAGCTTTAAGCTGCTGCTGATTGCAGGGCTGAACGGCTTATTGCTATTCATCATATTTTACACTCGCAAAAAACAGCACATCCACGCTCCCGTTGCATTAGCACTTGACCCATTGAAATGCAAAGACAGCAGTGTGGAGCTGATGACCGCTACTGCTTGGTCAACAGTCGGCACAGGCTGAGCTGATTAAGACGGACGTGTCGAACGCAAAGCTCAGACTCCCAACAGAACGACCAAAAGTTTTCACAGTCCATCGGCCTGGACAATTACTATTTCAAAACAACAGGTTAAAGTCAGCGAACCCGAGAAGACACATGCCTTTCAGGAAGAAACCAGAGGAATTGAATACGATGTGCAGTGGACAGACACTCAGCCCAATTTCCACAAAAAACCCTGGTAAATATATCTATATTTGTAGGACTCCTAATTAGTGTCTGCATGCATGAACTAACATCCATCCCATTCCCACTTCAAAGTCTCACTTGACACATGCAAGTAAGTTTCCTCTCGCAACAACACAATACGAAACATTACACACCAAGAGCAAAACTTACACGCAATTTCAGGCCGCACGTGTCAGATGCAAAGTCTATTGAAATTGTTTTAACCTTGACGGCGATGGGGGCATCTTGTTGAGTGGAGATGAGAAATCCCAGCAGACATCATTATTGTAAAGACTATGGAGAACGCTGAAGGTCACCTCTCTCTGTCTCGCTCCCTCTCTCGCTCTGATCAGCCTCCTCCAAAATAGAGCCACAACCTCTTTCCATAACGGCCCACATTAATCCTCCACAGCTCAGAATTTAGATAAGAGAATTAACCCCTCCTTCAGTCCTCTGATGGTTCTCTGTTTGCCCCTATTTTATTCTGTTTCATTTCATTCTGAGATGTTTCTTCAACTACAGCACTTTTGTTTCTGTTAGAAAATAAGTTCACACTTTACACACTTGCATGAGTTAATTTGATTTGTCTGCTAACAGCATACTGAACATTTGTTGGATAATTTGACAAAATTAGAGTTTAACTGGAAATTAAGTTTTAATACATGTATGTATGTATGTATATATATATATATATATATATATATATATATACACTTCACATATGTATCATATTTCATTTCAATCATGCTCTTCACTGATGCTGTTGTCGCCTTGGTAACCAAGTACATTGACTTGAAATGAAGGGTTGCGATGGATGTCAATCATAATTTGTGTAAAAATGGAAATAAAGATATGAGACAAGTATAAGGGAAGTAATTTGTCATTAGTGCAAAATGTGATCACTTATAAGTGTCACAATGCAAAAAACAAAAACAAAAAAATAAAATACACTTTATAATTATCTGACTCTTTGTTTAGATTATCATCATTTTAAAATTGCAATAATTTATATTTATATATGCTTTAAGATTGAAAATCTTGGTTTGAGACAAATGTAAAAAATAAAATAAAATAAAATAAAATAAAGTAAAATAAAATAAATATTTTTATGTTTTTCTGGGACAAGCAATAATACATAAAAACCTTTTGAGAAATAAATAAATAAATAGGTAAATAAATATAAATAGTGAAGGGATGTTAAACATTTTCCAAGAGAGTATGAACAGATATAAAAATTAAAAATAAAAATAAATTAAAAATGTGTGTTTAGTGTGTAAATTGTTTTTAAATGGTTTTAGATTAGGTTTAGATTATCATCATTTTAAAAATGTAATCATTTATATTTACATGTTTATGTTTTAAAATTGAAAATTTTGGTCTAAGACAAATGTAAAACAGTTCTACAAAAAGAAAATGGTGAAAGACACTTTCCAAAAGCCTTCATATAACAAACAGAAAAAAAAAGTAACAATATATTTTAATTAGTTTTAATAAAAATCAACCCCTGGGACATAAGAGTGCCTGTAATTAAAGAAACACCAGCAAATGGTGCACACACACACACACACACACACACACACACACACACACACAGAGAAACAGCTGTGTGCTGCTGGCCAGGCACATCAATGGCATGAAATACCAGCGTTCTGTCCATGTTTAACAGCCAGAGGATGAATGGGGACGGATGGAGATAAGCCTCGGAAAACAGGATGGAAAGAGAGAGAGAAAGAGATAGAGTCAGAGGGTTTGATGTGCCAAAAGCTTGACAGCCATTCCATCACCGGTTGTTAAGTTAATTGATATGACAGAAGGTTTTTCTGCCTGTTTAGTCCAGACACGGCAGACCGAATCAAACGATAAGGATCTACATGCACCTGGGCACAGAACAGCACAGAGACACTGCTGGAGCAGAGACCGGGTCACCAAACTCAGCTCTGCTCTTCTGCAGACTCTACTTCCTCTCTCACAGGAACTAGATTCAGGTCTCCAGTGTCATTTTCAGCGAAAGATGTAGGTACAACTGCAAGGGAACATGAGGTTTAAAGCTAGTGCATTTCAAAACACCACCTTCTCTCAAACGCTGCACCACAGGACAGCTGACAGGAAGATGACACCCATTTCTTTCTGGAGTTTGCAACAACAGATAAGGGTTAGACAAAACACATTTCAGACTCTCACTGGGTTTCAATCTCTTGAATAAGCGGGAGTGCTAAAAGTTTAACATGTGATGGGAGTGAATGGATGAATCTCATGAAACCAGTTAAAAACATGTCCAGGTTATATTTCATACTAAACTTACGTACTAATACTTCATATTAAGATAACATTTAATTAGGTTTTTAAGACCAAAGAGATTTTTTTTGCATTGCAAAAAACCACATTTTATTATACAGTAATTCTCATTACTGTAATGCTAAACAACAATAATAATAATAATAATAATAATAATAATAATAATAATTTAGTTTTTTTACTCTAATGACAGAAAATTTTACTTTTGAGTATTGTCATTTTTTTTCAGGTTGTCACAATTACAGTAAAAAAAAATACTGTAATAAAATATTGTATATTAAAACCAGTATAGAGGCAGTACAACAAATACTACAATAAAGTATAAAACCATTGCCATTTAAATAATACCTAATTTTAATTTACTGTTACAGTAATGTGAATAAATGTATGAGTAATAGGAAGTAAAAAGAAGCAATGAGAATTTAAGGCAAAATCTGTTAATAAAATTAAATAAAATGTGTATATTATATTCTCACAAGATTAAAATAAAATACAATAAAATAAAAAATACAATAAAATGATAAATTAAAAAAGGTTATATTATTACAAGATTAAAAAAAAAAAAAAAAAAAAAAAAAAAACTTTTCCCTCATGGAAAACAAAAGGAGATGTTTACAGAAGAATGTCAAGCTGCTCTTTTCCATACAGTGAAAACGAATTGGTAATGACGATCAAGATATTCAGAAGATATCTTAAACTTCAGTCCATTCCTCACACAAAGCTATTGTATTTTACAGTAGACTACATTGTATCAAAAGACACAGGATGTAGTGCACAAGTCATCTGAACTACTTTCATGATGTTTTATGGTGCTTTTCCCCATCCTTCTTAGACCCTGATCCCAGTCCACTTTTATCACATGGAAGACAGTGGTTCACACAGTGTTAAACATCTCCTTTGATGCTCCATGACATGAAAGAGAGTAAATGTGAGTTTTCCTTTAAGTAAAATGTACTATTCTCTTTCTTTGTGGTGGAATACGACGTTCTTGACAGGTATCGTGAGATTTACTCAAATATATCTCTTCAGTCCACAGACAGTCAAGCTAATCCTTTGTTACTGTACGAGTGGAAAGAGGCGCAGCTTGAGCTGCAGATGAAAAACTGCCCCTCTTTAGAGTTTGTCTTTGCTGTTAACAGTTATGTTCAGCAATAGAAATGGCCATAACCTCCTGCATTGTGTACTGAAGAGCTAATTAACCCACGCTAACCCTCTAAGAACCTGTTTAAACATCTCTGTCATTTAGCATCAACCTCAAGTGGAATGAGGACAGCTATAACAAAAACTGACGCAAGTTAGCAACAAGCCAGGGAACAAAGGTCGCATACTTCATACAACATCTGACAACGGTAAAGTCAGACAGCAATTCTCAAGAGAGAAAGAGAGAGAAAGCAGTGAAGCTAAAATACTGCAGAACATCATATCATTCATCTTCATATATTAGACGCTCAAGAATTCCTCTCAGCTGAGAGAGAGAGAGAGAGAGAGAGAGAGAGAGAGAGAGAGAGAGAGAGAGAACAGGAACACAACGAACTAGAGCAGGGTGGCATTTGACATGAATTAAATTTATATTCTCCCAGCAGCGAAAAATGTTAAAAAATGGGTGGCACAATGCTACACAATTGATTTTGCCTTAAAAAGCTTTTGAGTTTTGCATAAACATCCGTTCACTTCCACGGCTTCATTACCTACAGAGGCACAAGTGGTTTCTCGCCACTAAATTTATGACACGGGCCATCATTAACATCTGGCATGCTGGGAGCTAGTGACCTTTGTTGAGGAAGAAATTGCATTTTGCAAATTGTGCTGCTGGAAATGACATATCTGTCCTGCCCACCTACAAAACATTATGACAATGGCATTTAGGGAGAGTGCAAAAATAACCAGCGATTCATACACTGTGGTTCAGCCAAGTAATCCCAGAGGACAAATTTATTGCTCAGAGGTTGCTCGTTCACAGCTCGAGAGAATTAATGGAGTTCTCCGTTATCTATTATCAGGTATCAAGCATCAACTTTGCCTAAGATGTTTCTCCTATAGAGTTGTGCAACATTCAGATATGACATTGAGAATGTCTGTTCAATTTTAATTCAGTTCCTGAACATGAATTGAGGAAGCAGCATGGAGGACTGCAATTTAAACTTGAATGTGAGGAATTAATGTGAACTGAAGTTGAAAGAAAATAATATCACTGCAAATATGAAATAAAAATAAAGATAAATTTAGAAATAAACTCTGGACAAAGCTTTGAAAAATGTTTATAAAAGCCTTTAAATTTGAAAACCGATAGACAGACAGACAGACAGACAGACAGACAGACAGACAGATAGATAGATAGATAGATAGATAGATAGATAGATAGATAGATAGATAGATAGATAGATCGATCAACAGAACGGTAGATAGAACGACAGAATGATAGAATGGTAGAATGATAGATAGAATGATAGAATAATACATATAGATAGATAGATAGATAGATAGATAGATAGATAGATAGATAGATAGAACAATACAATGATAGAACGATAGCTAGAACGATAGATAGATAGATAGATAGATAGATAGATAGATAGATAGATAGATAGACAGACAGATAGAACAATACAATGATAGAACGATAGATAGAACGATAGATAGATAGATAGATGATAGATGATAGATAGATGATAGATAGAACGACAGATAGAACAACAGAACAGTAGATAGAACAGCGAGAATGATACAATGATAGAACGATAGATAGAACGATAGATAAAACGTTAGATAGATAGATAGATAGATAGATAGATAGATAGATAGATAGAACGATAGACAGAACAACAGAACAGTAGATAGAACAACAGCAAGAATGATACAATGATAGAACGATAGATAGAACGATAAAACGATAGATAGATTGATAGATAGATAGACAGAACGATAGATAGATAGAACAATACAATGATAGAACGATAGACAGAACGATAGATAGATGATAGATAGATAGATAGATAGATAGATAGATAGATAGATAGATAGATAGATAGAACAACAGAACAGTAGATAGAACAACAGCGAGAATGACACAATGACAGAACGATAGATAGAACGATAGAACGATAGATAGAACGATAGATAGATAGATAGATAGATAGATAGAGAGAACGATACAATGATAGAACGATAGATAGAACGATAGATAGAACGATAGATAGATAGATAGATAAACAGAACGGTAGACAGAACAACAGAATGATAGAATGGTAGAATGATAGATAGAACGATAGAACGATAGAACAATACATATAGATAGATAGATAGATAGATAGAAGAACAACAGAACAACATAGAACGACACAGACACAAAGAAAGAAAGAAAGAAAGAAAGAAAGAAAGAAAGAAAGACAGATAGTCAGTCACTGTTCTGCAGCACTGTTGAGATCTTTGTTGAAACACAAAAACAAGACTATTGGAGTCTTTCTTTCCTACAGGATGTGCTGAGAACTTCTGCTGCATTATAATTAGAATCATCTCTTCCCACCCACTGATACCCGAGCTCAACGGTGGAAGCCGAAAGGTGTCGGCGGTGGCAGGGCGAAAAGTCCACAGAGGGAACTCTGACATTTCCAAATGTATTGTTAAATAAACTGGCAGCGCTGATGTTGGTGACAGCTCATCCATCTGTCTGTTCTGTGGCCCACAGTGCACACCCACAGCCAAGCACACTTTGATTTCCTGTCTTTGCCATGACGAATGGCGGCGCTTTGTGGGGGAAGCTGTCAGGGCAGGATTCACAGCCACTCGGAGCGACCCACACATTTCTCTGTTACCGAACCCCCCAAAAGGGCCTGACAGACCAAAGTACGTGTTGCAGGTAATGGGCCTGTCTTAAAAAGCACACAGAAGCCCTTTTATTTCATCACTCTCCCGCACTGTAAATCCATTTCCGAAGCCAAACACACTCCATCTGCCTCTCAGCCGTAGACGTGTTCACTAATATGAATTATTCTCATCAGTAGTGGGGTTTTTGGATACCAGTCAGAGAACAACATCTACTACAAATCATGCCACCTTAAATCATAGCTGGTGGTTGTCAAAGGTGGTCAGAAATTTCACCCGCCAAGAATCAACAGATAAATTACCTTTCCTTGAGAGCACTTCCAGAAAACGCCTCATGAAATTGCCTGACGAGTTCACTTTTCTGTCCTGTGTTGATGCATTTCCTATTGAAACTACATGTTTAGGTGGGACATATCGCAAAATAGCAGATAATGTTTAGTTATGACATATCCATGAACAATTACTCAATACTTGCTGGTCGATTGCAAAGGGAGAGATATTCTTATTCTAGAGAGCATCTGATAAAAATCAGTGTAGTATAGGACAGGGTTATTTACTGTAGTTAACTAAATCTAAAACCATCAAAAATTTGTTCCCTGAAATAAAATATAAAAATCTTAAACTTTTTTTTTATTTCCAGTAGTTACAAATGCATCAGTTCTCATTTTATTTTAGTTTAACTTCAAGTACTAAAATAACAAACTAAAACTGAAATAAAAAATAAGAATATGCATATTGAATTTTTTTTTACAAAATTTAAAATGAAAAAAGAAAATATAAAAATGAATCTATATTCAAACTCTTAACAAAAGCTATAATAGTATATCAGTAATACTAATAATAACACTGGTTCTGGATGAGTCATCAAGACTTTAGGCAAGTTTTCATAGAAGAGAAAGATTGTAAAGTTTAAATGTACACATCTACAAAAAGTGTACAAAAACATTAGCATGTAGATACTCTAAAAGAGAAGAACATGGACTAAAAGCTACACAATTCATATATTAATAATGACTGATAAGATGAAATAAGTAATTTCTGTACCATTAATTTAATTAAATGGAAAATAATAATGGTCAAAAAAAGTATGCTTCTTCAGTGTTATCATGATTAACGAAAACTAAAATAAAAACTAAACACACTCTAAAAAATGCTGGGTTAAATACAACCCAGTGCTGGGTAAATATTGGACAGAACACATGCTGGGTTAAATGTTTAACCCAACCTTCTGGGCAGTAACCCAACCGCTGGGTAAAAACAACCCAATCGCTGGGTTTGTCCATATTTTACCCAGTGCTGGATTGTATTTAACCCAACTTTTTTTTAGAGTGCAGATTTGAGTTAACTGAAATAAAAATAAAAACTAAAATATTGGGGGAAAAGCTAAACCAAACTAAGATATATTTATATATAAACTCATTTAAGCATTTTCATGTTTAAAATACTTTTAAGTTATATTATTTATCAAAAAATAAAACTAAAGTAAAAATGTGACCCTGGACCACAAAACCAGTCTTAAGTGTCAGTTTTTTGAAATTGAGATTTATACATCATCTGAAAGCTGAATAAATAAGCTTTCCATTGTTTGTTAGGATCGGACAATATCTGGCCGAGATACAACTATTTGAAAATCTGGAATCTGAGAGTGCAAAAAAAAAACAAAATATTGAGAAAATCACCTTCCAAATGAGGTCCTTAGCAATCCATATTACTGATCAAAAATGAAGTTTTTATATATTTACGGTAAGAAATTTACAAAATATCTTCATGCAACATGATCTTTACATAATGTCCTAATGATTTTTGGCATAAAAGAAAAATCGATAATTTTGACCCATACAATATATTTTTGGCTATTGCTACAAATATACCCCAGCGACTTAAGACTGGTTTTGTGGTCCAGGGTCACAAATAAATAAATAAAAACTAACTAAATAAATAAAAAATCTTCAATGTCAAATGTAAATGTAACATGAAAATACCACTATACAGTTAAACCACCAGATTGTGCTTAAAAAATGTTTTACAGTAATTTATTTATTTATTTTTAATATTAGTTAGTGAAACTTTGGCCCTAAAAATACTAAATAATAATATAATAATAGGCCTAAATAATAAAACCAAAATTAGAACGCTCTAAACTAAATCTATAAAGTACTAAAACAAATAATGACAGAGTGAACTAAATTAAAAAGACAAATTGAAAAAATAAAAATAAATGTAATTAAAAAATACAATATTATTGTAGATGTTTCACCAGTGACCTATTTTTCCTCACAGGCCTCTCAACAGCCTGAAACAGACTTCGACTTTCCTTGTCTGTCTAATAAGCAATGATCAGAGGCATTTACGGCTCAGGTGATTGGCTCAGAAAATCTTTCTGGAACTCAAGCAAAGGCAGCAGCATCCAGGCCATATGTGCCAGCCGAGCAACTGCCATTAAGATGGATAAGACTTCTGGATAGTTCTCCAGGTTTATTAGAACTCCTTGAAAATCAACCTACGAGCGGCTTACAGTTGTCTCTGCACATTAAGCCAGACACAAGAAAGTGCTTAAACATCAGAAAAATGTCACACATCACCTTTAACCAAAGTGAGCAGTATCTCTGATGTGCAGTGCAGCATTTGGAGCGCTTGACGGATAAAGAGAGACGTCGGTCAGTGACATGAGCTTGTGTCCTAACAGCCTGCAGATTTGCACATGCAGAGAAGCTTGTTTGCATCTCACACCACAAAGCAGCTGAATCAAATTTGCACAGGCATTAGTTTGAACGCGCAGCGGTGCGGGAGGTGCTCAATGAAACTGAAATCTCTTTACGATATTTAACAAACGTCTAATCTTCTGCTCTGAGCTTTCCGGGGAATTCCACTACGGAAGAAGAGAGAATTTTTAATTGGACTCCTGACAATTGATTTTAATCTTGTAAATCTCTCATCTCGTCACTGTCCCTCTCGTTACGCCGGGCATCGGTGATGAAAACGCTCTGTGCATTATCGTGATGTCATCACAGCGGCTCTGTTGTGATTCTGGATGACAGCCCTGGCCTGAGAGGATGGCATAATTAAATCACGACTATAACACGCGCACTACTGGCGCACAAAGACACACACACATCTCCGTATCGCTTGCATCTTATTAAAGCAGGATCATAATATGCATGTGTACGCTGGATCTTTTAAAAAGGCCGTTAAAAGGACAAGAGCGATGAGGGTTTTTCATCACATGCCTATGGTGCTTGAAGGGTCAAGGCCTCATCAAAACCACATGCTTTCATCTGTAAATGACTCGGAGACAAACAGCGGCAAAGGTCGATGGTCACACACATTGATCAATCAATATCTCACCCACAACTTCAGTAGGGTCACGGATATCATTATTGAAATGAAAGGCCACCACACTGTAGCATCACAGCAATCATAAGTTGCCGCTTCATCCGGCTATAGACCGAAATCATGTTGCTTTAATGGATTTTTTGTCACCCAGTGTTTCTTCAGTGGAAAAATAAATACATAAGCAATAAAAAATATGAACTGATTTTAAAGTCTTCAATGCAATGTAAGTGAAAAATATGAATAAATAAATAAATTCAAATTAAATAATACAAATTTGAAGTGACAAAATAATGAAATGCAAGCCCCTTTGGATAAAAGCATGTCAAATTCATAAATGTAAATAAACTAAATGGAACATGAAAATGCCACTAGAGAGCAACACTACCAGACTGTGCTTAAAAATAAACAAACAAATAAACAAAATAATGCTGTTGCATATTTTTTTTCTTATACTTTGGCAGAACATAGAAGAGTATAGTCTATAAAAATGGTTCAGTTGTTTTTGTCTACAATAAAAATTAATGGGGCCCAAAACAGCATATTTTTTATGTTGTGTTTTTATAAATTGATAAATAAGCAATTATTTTTTTCCACAGAAAAAAGAAGGCCATTTACGCTTGGAACGACATGAAGGTGAGTAATGACAAAATGTTCAAATTAAACAATAACACTGAGGAAATCTGATCTATCTATCCATCCATCCATAGATACATGAACAACATGACTTCATGGCAGAAATATGCCTTCACCTTGCCTGTAAAATACAACACATTCAGTGACATTCAATTAGTGATTTATCAGCATCTGTAGCTGGACATGTTGAAAACATTTCAGGCCCTCAGGTATTTTTTGTATTTTTTTCGTGGTCGTCAGGATAAAAAATGTATTTCAGCAAAGGAGTTTCCCTCCTTAGTTTGAGCCGGAGGCCATGAAGCCCAAATAAAGCTCATCCATTAACTGAGAGGATCTAGAAGGGATGTTTGATCCCTCAAAAACAAGACACCAGTTCACACCTACTAACATTCAGTGCGCTGAACGTCTCTGTTAAACGTGAGGATTTGTGCAGCAGGGTGCCCATAAATCTGCAGTATTACCACGCTAAGACGCCACCGTGAGATGAAGTGTTAATGTCTGTAATATCTCTTATTATATCCCATCTTAACTCAAAACCCCATCGCACCCCCCACTGACAGCCATCTGCAAAACTTCCACATCAGCACACAAACGCCGTGCCACGTATGACATGCCTTCCAGTGCCGTTTTAGGGCAGTTAGCTTATCAAATGTGAGTCACATTCTTACCCCTGACTCAAATCATGACTATCCTCTTCATTACCTCTAGGACACACACAGAAACGCCGGACAGACTCACACACACATGCAACAACACACTGTGTAATGCATGTTCAGTAGGCACTGATGCAAATGCATGCATACAAAAGCACTGGTCCCTGAACACATCATTCAGAGCATTAGAAGAAGCAAAAGAACTTCAGAGACTCATGAGCTTCACACCACAACTAGTCTGACACACACACAATGCACCTGTAAAAGCCATTCACGTAGAAAAGAAAACCACAAATTAGATCTCAGCTGAGAGAGATCTCAACAATGACACAAATTGTGCTCAGATTTCTCAAGTCCGCAATCAGAGGTTATTCGCATTTGCGCTCCACATCTCAAATTCATATTTCTCCAAAGACGTTTTAGGAGACAAAGTTACATCTCCAGTAAATCTCCTGAGCTGTGAAAGAGCAACCCCTGAGCAATACAATTTTCCTCTGGGTTGTGAAGCATGCCCTCCATATTATGCTATAGATTTCCATAATAATAATCACAAGCTCTCCGGGGTCTCTCAGAGGAGTTGTTTTGAGTCCTACACTCTCCCCTGGGTGTTAAGGCGAAGAAGCTCGGATCAGAGAAATCTGACAGCTGCATTTTTAAACAACTTTAAAATAGGGACAAAATCAGGCGAGTCTATGCATTGAGATATGAGGTTATTTGGACCCCGTTACCATAGTGAAAGTCATGTATAGTGATGCTCAACACTTGCCTTCTTTCAGGATGTGGGTGTAGATCATCCACAGCATGAGCAGGCAGCAGAGAGACGCGCCTCCGCCGGCACAGAGCGCCCGCATCCCCGACTGCATCCTCACTACGTCCCGCAGAAAATACTCCCGGCACCCAGCCTAGAGCAAGTTCAAAGCAAACTCGGCTACTTCCATAGATTTTCACGGGAATGCGGCCGGGATGCGAGGAGAGAGTTAATCCGACGTGAATTTACGCGCAGTGGTTTCCATTTTACGCATCTCATAAAACAAATTCAAATATTTAATTTGCAGGGAGGGGCATTAAAAAGTCATTACTGAACGGGTACTTGCCCAATTTAATATATAACTATACAGGCTAATATGTGTTTTAATTAAAAAGCAAAGCAGAGCAAATTGATGGAAAACTCATCTAAGCAAAGTAAAATGAGTCATAATTTGGTCCATTGGAAATTGCGCAAATCCTCTGCGGTCTGGAGAAGTATCCACACAGGGTGAAATGGTCAGTGGTACCAGTCCAGTGGTAACAGGTCCAGAATGTACGGATGCTGACTGCAGATGAGCTCGAGACGGAGGTTCGGTTCTGGGTCTTCAGAAATGTGCCTTCTTCAATGTCACTCCGATGTTCCCAAACCAGTTCGCGTCAAATCATACAGAATCTGCCCTGTGGAGTTACAGAGAACAGCAGTGAAGCGTTTCGCGCACATTCTCGGTGATTCGTGGCTGGATTCAGAGCCGAGTTCTCCCTCCTCTAGCACGCGCGCGCGCACACACACACACACGCACACACTCACAATATGAGGAGAAGGGATGTGGAGATCGTAAGGAATTTAACTATTCCGGTTCCTTAACGACTCTTTAAGTACTTAAGGGAAAAAAAATGCCAATGCAATAAAACCGGTCAGTTTGTGGTCCTAAAATGCATTTTCAAACTAGGTTTCCTTGTGGAATTTTATATGGGTTTTTACATGTTCTGAATTATTATAGCCTATAGGCCATAGCATACATTAAGTTTTGCGGTTAATAATAATAATAATAAAAAAAAAAAAAATTGTTCAAGTTCAGTTAGGCCTATGTGAATTGACAAGTTTCATGAGGACTTGGTCGAAAATCTGCTCATAAGTTATTCGTTCGAGAAACTACAAGTCGCGCTGTATGTGTTTGACTGAAAACAACCGACTCAGAGTTAATCCTGCGGGAATCGAACTACGTTATAGCTTACTGGTCGCGCTGTATGCGTTTTATTCAGTAAAAATAACCGGCTTATCAGAGTCCTTCCCTCTGGAATCGAACTGTAGGTAGTGCCACTACATTCGTTTTAGAAAGTAAAAGGAACCGTCTTATCGCAGTCATTCCCTCTGGATTCGAACTATTGGTCGCGCGACGAATGCGTTGGATTCAATAAAAAGAACCGGTTCTTTTTAGTCCGGAGTCATTCCCTTGCGATTTGAAATATAGCCTACTGGTCACGTTTACGTGTTTGATTCTGAAATAAGAACCGGTTCAATAGAATCAATCCTCCGGTAATTTTTACATTTTTTGAATTTAGAGATTAGTGAATTTAGTGAAATAGTGAATTAATATAGGCTATATTGACAGGTTGACGCTTTTTACAGTTTATTTAGTCATTAGCTGTCCTTAAGGTGACAGTACAAATTATAGGTCAATTTTATAGCCAACTGATATTTGTCCAGTTGAATATCCAGTTTTCAATAATCAGCTGTATACTGTACAAAACAATGCAAACAGGTTGACTATTTCAGATCATCTCCATCTGTCAAAACTACAAAATATAAAAAACTAAACAAAAGAGAAGACTGCTACTTACGCATCCTTGCAGAGTTCACATGCTGAAAATGAAATAAATTACAGTAGCACATATCCATTTTTCATAAAGCCATTGTTTACACTTACATTCTTCAGAGAACACCTTTTTGTGGAAAGAGCCAGCAATATTTGCAAAGTATTACATGATCTTGTAACAAAGCATAGGGCTGTGACTAGAATTGCAACTAAAGAAGGATCTAATATTAATATCTGGATATGAATACATACAGGATTAGATACACAAATAAATAAATGGAATGCCTTCTTTTGTATGAGTGAATATATACATAAAATATCAGCCCATAAAAAACCTCTTCTAATGCAATATGCAGCAGTGTGCATTATCCAAACAGGATGATTTAAACAACAGCATTTCCATGAGCTTTACATAAAGTATTAAACATGGTCACAATCTATCAAACTTAGAGTACAAAAGCAATGATGACTCCACGATAATGTAATATGGGTTAACAAATGTGTTATATACAGTATGTTACAAATAAGCATACAAAGACAAGATAATATATCATAAAGAGAGATCAACAGATACATACCTCAGTGATTCGTAGAAATATTCAGCAAGCTGGAGTGACTGACATGAGAATGTTTTCCAAAACACACACACAGACACACACAAAAAAAAAGTCAAATGGAGTCAAGCTTTTTTTCTTTGCAAATTCTATGCTCTGTCAATATGTTGATTTTCCTCTCACTCTCTCTCTCTCCCTCCCAAAATCTGCACGTCACTCCCTGGGAGATAAGACCAGGTACAGTGCTTCATCTCCATATTTTGGTATTCTGCACTGCACTGCGCCGGTGTACAATCCATTCGCATCTTTCAAGATTCATGGCAAACCACCATTAGACATTTTTTCTCCTTCTGCTATTGGCATTACAAAAACGTTCCCTATCCTTAGTCAGCAATGTGAAATGAACATATTGTTCCACATTGATTATTCACTCACTCTCATGTCTTTCCAAACCAGTATGACTGACCTTATTTCTTTCATGGATCACAGATGATGATATTTTGATTTCATGATGTTTTTCCTTTCTAAGAACACATACCAGGGGCTTTCAGGCTCCAAAAAGGAAAAAACAAAACAAAACAAAAACTAAAATTATACGATTTGTGTCATATACATGTTCATTTGGACTTCTTTTATGATGCTCTTGTGTCCTTTGTGAAGCAAGGCACCTGGTACCTGTAAGATTTCCTTTGTGTAGAAAAAAGCAGTGTGAACATACTTAAATACAATAAAATAAAAATAAATGTAAAAATATTAGGTCTGTCAAAAAAAAAAAGCAAGTGCAATTAATTTCTTTGCAATTAATGGCTTAACATTCAGTTAAACATTCAGTATTTATAAGTAATATTTATAAAAATTAATAATAATAATTGTTTTTGTTGTACAAAATATGTGATAAATCATTTTTTATAAACAATTCATAATAAACGATGGTATTATTATAAATAAAATGTGATAAACCTTTTTATGTATTTATGACAATAATAATAATAATTATTGTTGTTGTACAAAATATGTGATAAACCATTTTTTATAAACAATTCATAATAAACGATGGTATCATTATTATAAATAAAATGTGACAAAACTTTTTATGTACACTGTAAAAAATGATCGTGATTTTAACGGTAAAAAACTGTGAAAATGCTACAGTAAAAACCTGTTAAATGGTTAATGGAAAGTTCCTGTAAAATTTACAGGGAAAAACCGTAAACTGACGTTCCCAGAATTCCCTGCGTTGCATTTCAAATTCTGTTTAAATTTGACGTTTTTTCTTTGAAATAACTATGTTTCTTCTTAGTTTTTTCTTATCAGTTATGTTTATTAGGGTTGTATGTTACATCTAATGTTGTTAAATTAATGTTTATTGCATATTTCAGTTTAATGAGTCTCACCATGATGGTGTTTAGTGCTTGTGTGAATGACACTGTGCACCTTCTATATATGCTATTATTTAAAAGCTGCTTGTGATGGGCTTTGGTTCATCATGTGACTTTCTCATCACCACCTGCTTTTGGTGGTTATCAGTGTATTTCAAAGGAACAAAACAGATTTCAGTACTTCTATAGGTTGGTATATTAACATTATATCAGTTAATGAAATTACGGTATTTAACTTTAAATTTAAGTTAAAACAGTAAAACCTAAAACGTTGTTACTGTATTTTTTACGGTAGAATTCCGGCAACCACAGCTGCCAGTTTTTTACCGAAAATGTTACGGAATTTTTTTTAGTGTAGTTATGACAATAATAATAATTATTGTTGTTGTACAAAATATGTGATAAACCATTTTTATTTATAATAAATAATTCATAGTAAATAATATCATTAAAAATAAATTGTGATAAACCTTTATTTATTTATTTATGACTGGGGCTTTCAAGCTTCAGAAAGCACAAAAAGACAGCATAAAAGTATTCATACGACTTGTGCCATATACATTTTCTGGTTGTTTGGTCTACTTTTATGGTGCTTTTGTGCCCTTTTCATTTTAAATACATTTTTAAATCATTTTAAAACGTTTTTAAATTTCTGGTTTTATTATTGCGATTATTTTTTTTAATGATTATTTTACTTCCTTTTATGTAAAGCACTTTGAATTACCATTGTGTATGAAATGTGCCATATAAATAAACTTGCCTTGCCTTGCCTTTTTGGAGCTTGGTTCTTGGTACCTGCTTTCATTTGTGTGGCAGTGTGAACATGTTTCAAAGCATCTCCTTTTGCCTTCAAAATACAGGTTTACAATAGCATAACTTTCATTTTTGGGCAAATTATTCCTTTAAGTACTCTGACAGACTAATCAAGCATCCTCCATGTTGTAGCGAGGCTTTCACATATCACAGCAGACAGCTCAGGGCACGTACACCTTTTTCTAGAGACCCTTAAATGTCCATTAAGCCTTTTTCAAAAGTCAAACTGACAGATTTTCTACATCGATTTGGCCTCTTCTAGTCTTCTTTAAGAACAGCAAACAACAGATGACACCCAAGCTATATTTTAGAGAGCATCTGAGCGCAGAAACGTGACCAGCAGCCCTTAAAAAAGCAATAATCTCAGACCAGCACCGCTCGCTTCCTCTCAGCAAAGAAAACCCATCATAATGCACTCTTCTGACCGAAAACCTTGAAACAACCTCGCATATAGATTTGAATTCATTATCACACATCAAAGCAAATCTAATTTCATATATTGTTTCAAAACCTGATAGACTAGACCTCTGTGTGTGTGTGTGAGATGTACTGGCTCTCTGAAGTCAGTACACACGGGCCATCTGTGCGGCCAATAAAGTCGATGTTTGTGGAGCACGCTGTCAGATTTAGCGCCCTGCTGATGCCTCTCCATCTTCTAAATGACCGTCGTTAAAAACTCCCCACTCATACAGAACCATATCTATAATTCAGACCCAGACCCTACAACCATCCAGCTTCATTTGCGGTCGGAGGGGACACTCTCACGCCAGCAGGGTCCCATGGAAAACGTTCGGTCGTAATTATCCGATGCTGATGACAGCTTTCCCAATGATCTGATAAAGGTGATGCAGGTTATTCTTCAGGACGAGAGAGCGTGACAGCGCTGGAAGACCTTTGGCTCTAAAGTCTATTAAAAAAGACCCTCGGCCATCGCCCTCAGGGCCGTTCATCCTTCATTTTAATGGTCTGAGAGTTGAAGTGCACTCTTTAGCTGTGTCACCTTTCTGTCGCTCGGAGAGAATTGAGCGGCTCCGGCGTCTCTTTGGCAGATGTCTGGAGACCCATCCAAATGGAATCAGCTGCTTCGAATCGCAGGATTTCATCCATGCAGAGGCAGCATATGGTTCGTGTTTGTGTGGTTAACTTTGCTTTTCCTTATTAGCATCCTCTACCTCGCGCCTTGAGAGAAATATCACAATTTGGCTCGCCGTGGAACATCATTATTCTTGCAAGAGTGCAATAAGAACAGACTTCGCTCTACGGCGATCAATATTTACAACTGTGGCCGTGCCTTTGCATCTATTGTTTGGGTTTTATCACTTTCTGCTGTGCTGGTCCTCGGTTATGCTTCTGCAGAGTCTTTAAGCTGACATTTTCTGCCAATTTGTAAGAAGAGGAAATAAATGCAATCCAATTACTGTATAAAAAACAATCATGTAGAAGCGCATAATGGATGCTATTAGTCTTTTCTGCAATGAATACATGAGTATAGTATATACTGATGTCAGACACGTGATTCTCAACAAGCGGTTCGTGCTCCCTGGGGGCACATGGAGAGATTTCAGTTTTGCTTTTCCTTTTTAAACATATAAAACATAAATTATAAGATTACAATTAAAATATTAGGGCTGTCAAAAGTAGTAAGCATAATTAATCTCTTTGTAATAACTGACTTAACATAACATTCAGTTACATTTTTAGGGAAGAGCAAAAAGAAAAAAAGAAAAAGCAAAGTAGTAGTAGTAGTAGAAGTAGTAGTAGTAGTAGTAATAATAATAATAATAATAAGAAGAAGAAGAAGAAGAAGAAGAAGGAACTTTATTATAATTATTTTAAAATAAATTAGATATTATAAAAAATAATATCTAAATTAATATTTTCATTAAATTAAATTAATAATTTTTAAATAATTTTTATTATTATTAAAAATGAAAAATATTAATCAAGTATAAAAAATAAAATATTAATAATACATGAAAAATTGTTTTTTATGTATTTATTTTAAAATAATAAAAATGAAAACATTATTATTATTATTACTACAAATAGATTATATATTATAAAATATATAAATTAAATTTTTCATAATTTATATTTCTTAAATGTACTAATAATTTATTGTTTTTAATAATAATAATAATGATAATGAAATGAAAATGTTATTATTATTATTATTATTATTATTACAAATAGATTATATATTATAAAATAATATATAAATTCATTTTTTCATAATTTATATTTCTTAAATGTACTAATAATTTATTGTTTTTAATAATAATAATAATAATAATAATAATGATTATTATGTAAAGTATCAAAATATGAAAAATGTTTATTTTTATGTATTCATGTATTTATTTTTAAATCATCATCATCATCATTTAAAAACATGCATAAACAAAAATATCTGTAAGCTATTGTTCATGTCTTAATAACAATAGCAGTGTTCTAATAATAATAATAATAATAAGCACAATATAATATATTATAAAAATAATTTGGATATTAGAAGAAGAATTTTAGTATTAATAAGTATTATTATAAATAAATAAAATATCTGTAATAAGCCATTTTTATATTAAATGTAAGTTTGTGTAAATTTGCTGACATTATAAATATATTTTAAATATAAATATACTAACATTTCAATATAGTCAAATATAACAACTGATGGAGCAGTAAGGATACATAAGACAAACAAAATTGGGAAACAATGAGCAACAAAATTAAGTTTACACATCGAGTGCTTATGTTGAAAGTTTATTCTATTTAGATTTGAGAAACAAGCTAGGGTCAAATCTATGAAACTCATAAACATCACAGCACACAAAGTAGGATGAGATGCAAATTGGTTTTGATTAACAGGGTTCTGTATTGGCCATCTGTGTCGGCAATTATAAGAATAACAATTTTGGATTTATAATGCATGCATATCACTTTATATGAAAGGTCTGTGACTTACTCAGAATTATGACTTTCATTAAAGGATGATGATATGACAGCAGCATCCCATTTGTAATTAAGAGTCTCCTGACTGTCAGCGCTGACAAACCACAGAATAAAGCTTCCAAGGTCAAACCAATATTATGAAATAAACTCAAATCACTGGACGTTATTATAAAGTCATCAATAATATTTTTTAATAAACAACTTCGACCTATTTGTCAACACATTTCGACGGATAAAATCGCATTTAATGAAAAAACATTTTACCACAGTGACTCCCTCATTTGGTTCAAGCTGTGACTAACAGCGGAATTACTTCTGTTTCTATTCAACCGGCTTCCTCCTCACTACAAATAATGCTGAGAGGAATAAAAAACAAACAGAAACGCTAGAAAACTAAGTGCACAATAAATAGAGAAATAAAGTGACGCAAGGTCAGAATAAACAAGCAAGAAAAGCAAAAAGACTGCAAGCGGCACAAGCCGGCATATAACAAATATCAGATGTTAAAAAAACGTTATGCTTTACATCTTTATTCTATCACGCAGATGAGATTTTTGTTAATGGCAGAGCATAATAGCGTGCGTTTTGAGGATGGCATTATGGGTAATCACTTGCGTTTCTTATCTCACGCCTGTTAACGACAGTGTTCGTTAAAACAGCAAAATTGCCTCTGTCAAGTGCTTCTTTCATTGGAAATGAGCTCTTTATCGGAACCTGCAGCCAGAGGAAACATCATACATCAGCCTCTCTGCTTTATCGTATTTTCAATTCTTCCCCCTAATGGAGTTATCTGCAATTTCTCTGCTATCAGCCCGAACACTGGAACCGAGCTGGTTTGAGGAATGTGGTTTGATTTGCATTGTTTAATAGCTTTTTTTTTCTCCTTACACTTCCAATGATTAGTGAACGTACTTTGCGGACAATGGCCGTCCAACCATTAATCTTCTTGAGCTCGTTATTGCGGAAGTACTGGGAGTGAATAATCTGGGAGTGAATAATTACAGCTGCATTAATAGCAGTAAATAGGAAGTTCTTTACAGAAGAAAGAAACACTCGACAGTATACGCTCATCAGAACTGCTCATTAAAGTATAGCGATTCAGTCGTCTGTGATAACTGATACACGAACAAATCTCTCTCTTATTTTCAGGAAAGACAAAACGTGCAGTCGGCTCTCAAGGTCAAATGGTGCTGCTGGAGTTGAGATGAAGTTTTATCTAGTCTGTATGTGAACACTGAAAAAAAACTGTTTATATGTAGGTAATGAAATGGTCAGAAGGCCATTATTATGATACACTTCAATGACCAGGCCTCATATTTACTAAACTCTAACGTCAAGCTCCGAAGAACACTTATTGCTCCCAAACAATGAAAAATATACTGTGCCCCTCCAGTACTTTCACTGAAATTAAGTCTATAACAGAAGGCAATACAATTAAAATAACTAATTAATGATTTTAATGATATAAAAAAATATATAAAAATAATACAAAATAAACTATTTTCTTTACATTTCTTTATAATATAATATAATATAATTAATCAAAAATATTAACATAAAATAAAATAATACATTTGTTTGGACCTAACATTTTTAAAACAGGCCAAATAACTTAAATTAATTTTTTTTAAAAATAATAATAAATAATATATAAAACTTTACATTTTTGGTAAATTATTTGTAAAATGATATGTACACATGGTAGCAACCAACATTTTTTTTTTTTTTTTTAATAAATAACTTGCCTTGCTTTTTCAAATAGGCCTCACCTATAGCTTCTGACTCAACATGTTGTAATGCTGAAGACACAATTCAGCAAAATTTCTCGTCTTCAGGATGTAAATGTTGTAAAACAGATGAAACATGCAGAAATGCCTTGCATTTCCACAAAAACTGCTGTAAATAAACTGCACACTTCTAACACATACTGTATACCTCCTGATTCCACGGCCACCTCCAAAACACAGCACAACAGGTTTCTGTGTCTTTGTTTTAAATTGAATTGTTGTTATCAGCAGGTCTGGTTGTAGGCACCTCTTGTTTACTTTGTTTTAATGGT
Source organism: Tor tambroides (assembly GCA_021397915.2). NCBI lineage: Eukaryota > Metazoa > Chordata > Actinopteri > Cypriniformes > Cyprinidae > Tor > Tor tambroides. Next base: position 1,622 of record JAFVLL020037197.1, on the reverse strand, counting down.
TTTAAGGCCTGAGGCGGCGCACTGACTGCATTGCTTTCCGGAATCTGCTGGAACAACAGATTTTGGATGAAGGTTCTTCCACAAACAATAACAACAATAAAAACCTTCCTGGAATTGAGAGTTTTAGCAGCTCAAACATTATAAATACAATGTTCCACGTCTGAGAAAAGGCCTCTATGCGTCAGGAGAAGAAATGATTTTTGTGTGAGGGGAAAAAAAAGTCACTAGCACACACATTTATGCGAATGTGTTTTAGGTAAAACCATTTCCTCTCTCTCTCTCTTTCTCTCCCTCCCTCCCTGTGTCTATTCCTTATATCTTTATATTTTAACCGTTACAAAACAAGCTGATCCAGATCCATACTCCTACACAACGCGGGGCATGCAGCATCGGCCCTGCACAAATGTTATGTGTGATCCTGTGATATTTCTATTCCAATACGGCCACTGAAATAGAATCGGGGAAACAAGAGCTAGCTGCCTCCAGACGACATCAAACCCACATTTCATCTTCTAAAGATTTCACCTAGAATGAATAACATATGCATCTGAAAATATTGTAAGCAACATTATCAACCTAGCATGTGCCCTGTGACCCACCCACCACGACCCTACAGGACACATCCTAGTACTACGTCCAAGCCTTTTTTCTTTCCAAAATAAATGAATCAGGGCTTCAGTTTTATTTTACCATTTGAAAATGTGTTTGTATCTGTGTTCTTAATTTACATAATTATATTTAAGGGATTGGTTTCACGTCGTTGTTTGAAACAGGTTTCGTAAAAAATATATATTTTATATTATAGATTTGTTTTGTTTAACTGATTTAAAAGTTTTATTTGTTAGCAAATCGGTAGGAATTATTTTCCGAAAAGTTTTTTTTGGCAACCTAGGGTGTGCCCTGAGTCCCACCCACCACAACCTTACAGGACACACCCTAGTCCTAACTCCAAGTGGTCCCTGGGGTGAACTGACAGCCTCGCCTAAACTTCACCTCCTTCCCTGGCCCGTAAGGGCGGCCTCTCCCTAATTGTACAGGCAGTTACATAGCTGGTCTGTCCCGCCCAGAGTTCTGCACCGGATCTAGGAACCAATCCGACGTAATGGCCAAATTTACTGCAATTATTTTAAATTCTTAATTATAGCATATTGCTGGAACATTTTTTGTCTAGTCTCAAAAAAAATTATTTGGTGTTGTTTAACAACCTAGAGTGTGCCCTGTGACCCACCCACCACGACCCTACAGGACACACCCTAGTACTACGTCCAAGCCTTTTTTTTTAACTAAATTAATCAGGGCTTCACTTTTACTTTATCATTTGAAAATGTGTTTGTATCTGTGTTCATAACTTACAAAATTATATTTTAAGAGACTGGTTTCACGTCATTGTTTGAAACAGGTTTTGTAAAAAAAAATATATATATATATATATATATATATATATATATATATTATATTATTGATTTGTTTTGTTTAAATAATTTAAAAATCTTATTTATTAGGAAATCGGTAGGAATTTATTTTCCGAAAAGTTTTTTTGTTGTTTTATTGGCAAACTAGTGTGTGCCCTGAGTCCCACCCACCACAACCTTACAGGACACACCCTAGTCCTAACTCCAAGT